>BMAO01018140.1:60000-125136 GCA_019973975.1 Trichonephila clavata | reverse complement strand
TCCTTCAGTGTGTTCGAAATTTACACATAAAACAGCAACCTAAATTACACAAGTGGGTTTTTTTTTTCTTGTACTACAGATTTTATTTTAATAAGGATTACTTTTGTTTTCTATTTCTAATTTTATTTTTGTCATAAATTTATTTTCATCAATTGTTCCGAATTGTGAACTTTTCATTGATTCCAAAATATTTTTATGCATTAAAATGAGAGTGAGTGAGAGAGAGTTATATTAACGTCGCATTCTGAAGTGACACGAGAGTTACTGGTGCCGGAATCCGTAATTTTGAGCCAGGGTCAAATGATGAGAACAACACCTGAACTGGCACTCCAGCTCCAATCCACCACATTACACCAACGGGTGGACTTAGAGCTAGACAGATACCTCCTATACAAGGCACCATGACTGGAATCCTCGAAACGTGGGCCAAAAATTCGTGACCACATAACCACTAGGGAAGTAAATATGAGGAATACTCGACTTATTTGTGTCGCTCCACATCCTACAAAAATAATAACTGTAACTGTACTCAATTAAGAACACTTTTCACAAATATAATTTTAAAATAAAAAAAAAAGCAATCTGAGGCTTAACTTTACAATCGACTCGGTTTAGTGAGACAAATCTCTTTCAAGAATGCCTGGATGCGAAAAGGTTTATTTAAAATTCTTTCTCTCTCTTGAAAGACAGCAGTACTTTGCTTGCGCTTAGCTGATCTACAGTGGTTTCAATGACTTTCAATAGACTTTCATTTATTTGTTTATTTATTTATTGCCAGCATTCTACTTGCATAGAATAGGAACGTATCAGAAAGAAAAATAGTTATTGATTTTGAAAATACTCGATCTTATCAACAAGCGCGTAAAACGCTGTTGTGTCGTAGGAATTTCAATTCATGAAATTTGAATGATGTTTTAATGGTTTATTTACTCACAATCATAAAGGACGACTCACACACACATAAAAATTTACACTTTTTTACACATTTTGTGTAAATACTGAATCTCCCGAGTTGTTGACAATTTTAGAGGGAAAAAAACAAATATATATACATATGGGCCAGGATGGCATCCAACACATCTGCTTCGGGCAGATTCAAAAACCTTCACACAAAGCTTGCTGGTGGAGTTCACAGAAATCTCTCCTCGAAATACAATGTGTGTGTGTGGATGAAATTTTTCAATCTCCTGAGAAAACTCGCTGGTGGAGCTTACCGTCTTCTCTCGTTGAGGGACAATCACCGAATCTCCTGGCGTGGCACTCGCGCAGACAATGGATGTACGTGTGCGAGATTGAATTTTTTCAATCTCCTTACAAAACTCGCTGGTGGAGCTTACCGTCTTCTCTTGTTGAGAGACAATCACGGAATTTCCTGGCATGGCACTCTCGCAGGCACAGTACCTCGGATCAGTCCGCGTTGCCACTTAGAGTTTCAGAATGGGTCTCGAGTTTATTCCAACGCACTCTAAACACGAAAAAGGCCCTAGTATATTGTTTCCTGATATGTTTACATTATTGTTTTGGTCGAGCTCTTTGTTATATTGATATAATATGTTTTAAATTAAAACATTTTAAAAAATGTGCACGTGAATTATAATACCCTGTGTAATCCCAAAAGTATTGCACTATGGAATATAATTCGTATTACACATTTTCTTTATCAAAATAATAATAATAATCAATTTTTCTCTGTGGAAATAACTGGGAAACCTCAAACATGACTTCTAATGATTACTTTACTTAATACTTGAAAAATTTCTAACTGTTTAATTCTGATAATGAAATAATAATTTCATCTATGAAATCCGATGTTTCATCGATTCAATGAAAAATATCCTAATTCAATTTTGATAAAACCAGATTAATATTTAAACGGTTTTGTCTACCTTTGCTTTTAAAAATGGACATGTCCAGGTTTAGGACCCGTCCAAGACCTGGACACAGTGTCCACATAAGGTAAAATACAAACTCATGGTAAACAATAGTATTTTGAGTTACAATGCGTTTATAAATGTTGGAAATAAAACTTATAATAAAACAAAAGCATCTGATTTTAGTAAGAAGATCACTATTGTCAATCCTCTTATTTAAAAGCTAAACAGGTTAAATTGTGAGGTTGAATCAGTATTGCTACGATGGAAAAAATTAATGTAGGTCAGAACAAAAGTGCCATTGAAAGGAAAATGCCACATTAATAAAAATCTGCCAAAAAAGTTCAATATTTCAAAAAAATATCTGGAGAGTCCTTCTGCAAAACGACCAATGACAAAAGTAAAAGTGCCTAAAAACTGTTCCGGAGGAGTTGTTTTTTATTTTATTTATTTATTTATTTATTATCTCAATTTCTAAGCAGCAGGAAAGCACAAGTTTCCCACCCGAAGTTGTGAACAGATTAAATCAGATAGTATTTCAAGGTCAGCCACAAATTATCCCTTATTAGAGTTTCTGAAATAGAGCGTTATATAAATGGCAACATTAACAACCTAAAAACACTAATTGACTATGAACCCGCCCGTCAAAAAAAATAAGGTGCTCGAATATCTCAATTAGTGACAAGAAACGACTACGGTGCCTGCCTCAAATAAACCCACCATCTCAGCTAGAGACTGCTGACATATTCAATGGAAAACGTTCCAGATGACGTTTAATGCAACAACATTGAGCACTAAGGGAAATCGTGGAGAAATAAACTTTATAAGAAAATTACTCTGAAAGTCCCTCAATAGGAGAAAGATTTTTCTGCTTTGAGAAGGGGGGGGGGGTGCAATGACTGGTTGTAAGTTAAATATTAAATGTACAGATGGCGCTGCGAGTCATCCAAGAGATTTATACTCGTTTGGCTTGTAGCTTATAGAGTCATGTAATGTTCTTTGTGCTGTGTACTTGTCTTCTGTGTTGTCTGCAAAATAAACAAAATGCCAAAAGGTGAACTGAATTATTGAATTGAGAATGAAAGATACAATGATATAAAATATATTGGATATAAACGTCTATCTGTCCCCTGGAAATAAGGATTGAGGAAAATACAAAAAAGACCACTATCAATATTAAGAGCAAAAGCTTCTAATAACTGGCCTGGTGGGAATTTTTTCCCAACCTGATGGCTGTCTAAAGGGCAACAAATTGTACACCTGTGAATTGGTAGGTAGTTCAAATCATATGCTCATTGTCAAGGTCATCAGGACACAGCGTAACCTTAAATATAATACTAAACATGTTGAAAATGAGGAAATAGTATTGGCTTTGGAGTATGGTCAACGAAGTGGGATGCTCAGCTTTAGAAATTCTTTTAAAGAAAAATCTGCCTTCATATTAAAAAATTGATAAATATATTTATTAAAGAAAATTTATCTTTAATGATATAAGCTTGCCTTTACTTATAATTCTAAAGAAAAAAGCATTCATTCCATCTTAAAAATGGCGGTGACTTAATGCAATATATAATCTATAATTATCAATAATTGCCGTTACTCATTGTTCACTGCCTCGTATTATGTGCTCCCAAGTATTACTCAAAAAATTGCAACCCCAGAAATATATTTATAAAAGATGAAAAGTACTGTTTTACCTATATTTGGCAAATAGCCTAAGGTATTTCTAATAATAAGATTTCAACTCATAAAATGCTTGACATTAAAAAAGAAAGAAATGACACAAATTAGGCAGACAACATTTCAACAATGCATGTGACGGTAAACTTTTCCTCAAACACATGAAGAAGTGATCTTTATGAAATAGATACTTATCTGAGAAAACTTCAGAAAAGAGAGAGAAAGGCATGGTTGGTTGGCCTAATATGGCATGTTGTAAAATGTTATGTAAAATAACATTGAATAATGAATAATTAAAATATAATTATTTATTTTTTAAAAATAGAAAAGAAATATACTGGAAAGCCATATTGGAGATATTTCGGTATGTGTAACATGAATAAAACATTCATTTAAAAATCCTCCTTTCCTTTATGTGTTACCCATTTCAAAGGTATTACTTTTTTTAAAGGTTTTTAAAACATATTCTCAAATTGAATTAATTAGTACATATGTAAAACTATCACTTAATATCTTCCACTTTTGATCTAGGTATAACTCTGAAAAATATGTTGCAACACTTTAAGTATGATAACAACTATTTGAATTTTTTTGCAAGAGAGAAAAAAAAAAGTTCCGGAGATATAGAAATGTTTTTTAAATATTTTATCACATAATCTAGGTGCTACTGGTTGAAATTTCATTGCAAATTTATCAATCGCTAAGAATAAACTGATAAGGAAAAAATGTTTATCATCTCTGATACTTAGAAAGGAATCATTTTTAGTTAATGTGAAAAGCTACATTTACCTATCATCTCTCCAAATAAATCCATTAAATAAATCCGGATTCTCATTGATAATAATATAATGTGCTTATCTTTCTTTCCCCCTCATTTTAGTTGATTGAGAATATATGCAGTTTCTTATCTCCTAAGCAATAGTTAAAAGCACTTTTAAATTTGAAAATCCTATCAACATCCGGATTTATCATATGGTTAAGGGATGCCTTTCTGGGATAAGATATGTATTTAGAGTGTTACAATTCCTCCCAAAAAGATAAGATTCGAAAATTCTAACATCCGTTTTCCCGTTCTCACCTTTTTATTAAATAATTTTGATAATTAATAATTATGATTATTTGTGATAGTTTTAAGTCCTAAAATCTCTTATTTCTTAAAAATTTGGATATGCATGTATTTCTCGTGTTCAAAGAACTCTTCTCTCCTTACATTGTAGCCGCGGCAGCCTAATGGTTATTGGTTATGGTCACGAGTTCATAGCCAGTGTGTCATGAGTTTGAGCCCAATGCCCTTGAAAAGCTGTCCAATTGCTGTTTTAGTTTGGTGAGGGAGGTGTCTTCCTCAAAGGATCCCGTAATTTTAAGGTCCGCCGCCAACAGGCCTCGTGTTGCATTATATAGGGCGACTTTAATCTAACTCTCCTTGCATTATAAGTTTAAACATTTCAACTCAAAAAATAAATGACCTGCTAAAAAAATATATTCTGAATTTTTTTTAATACAGTCTTTCTTTTTAGGGCTTCGTTTTACTTGAAACCTCTTTCTATTGAGAGCAAACACCTTTTGTTCCGAAATCAAATACTTCTTAAAAAATCTTTCAAAAAAGCTGATGAAACGTATGACTTCTGTGATATATTAAGTATCTAAAATCTCTTCGTAACATTTTTAGCGGGTTTTTCACGTAGTGCATCAAAAGCGCTATTATGACCCAAATTTCGTCTTCGTTCCATATTTTGTCGTACCTTTTTCTCAGCCAATAAGCAATCAATTGACCTCGGGTTTTTCGGCATTGGGTCGCATTTGTGCCCTAGATGAGCTGAATTATATTTAAATTTTCCCATAGTTTTCCCGAATTTTCCTACAAATTTTCCTGAATTTCGCTAGTTTATGACAAAATTTTCTGAAAATTTACCTAGTAAATTTATTGTTTGCAAAAAGTTTTTTTAAAAAAAATCTACCTGCAATTTGGAGGGGGGGGGGAATTTTGTGCTTTTTTTTATAGTGCTGATACAGTTTTGTGTCATTATTTCTTTTCAGCTCAATAGTAGTACATTTAGAGGAGTGGTACAGTATACAACATAAAAAGTAAAAAAAAACAGTAACCGCATTACTTGTCGTGTTGAGGTCAAAAAGAAAACAGAGTATCAATTTAGCTGTGCACGTTATCTGTAACCAATACGAACACAAGTGAAAAACAGACGCTAAATAATGTACTTGGCCATGATAGATGATTGTATTATCTAAATGATTAAAGAAAAACATGCTACGTGGTAGAACAATAGTTCGGTTTAGAAACTTTTTTTCTTATGTTAATCCAACATTGTTTTACGAATAAAATAATTTGTAAAATAAATTATATAAAAAAATATATAGCATGTGTCTGAGTACTGGTGAACGAAACGCCCGATTATATAATCGATCGGAATTCCTTTAGCCTTTTTTCATTAAAGCAACATATAACACGCGAATGCTATTTGTAGTCATACCTGTGTCTATGTGTGTGTGTGTGGAGAAAGAATTATATTAACGTCGCTCTATAAAGCAGCACTAGGGCTATTAGCAATGGACCTCGAAATTTGGAACCCCGGTCAAAGGATGAGGACTACACCTGAGCTGGCATCCCCTCTCTCCTAAATTCAACTCCACGCCAACGGGAGGGTGTTGGAGCCTCGAAATATTTAATATGTATCGGCCCAATCTGTACGGTCGGTCTTCAACGGTACTAGGCTCGAACTCATGATCCACCTGCTATGAATCCGTTAACATGACCACTAGGCTACCACGGCCATGTCACATACCTGAGGAAAAATATAGAAAAAAATTGCAACTGTGTGTGTTTTGTGATCAAGAAAAACGTAATTGTAACTATAAGTATAATACCACATTTATTACTGTGTAATCCTAAATTTGTTGTAAAATTATATAATACTGGATTTATTATAATCGCATGTTGTTTTAGATTTAGTATGGAGATATATAATGCTATATGATTTTATAATGCAATGAAAAGAAAAATATTTCCTCTCAGAAATATGACTGGATTCTCAACCTTTACCCTTCCACATATAATGGATATCTGGAGACGTCATTCGTTTAATGTGCCATTGTAGACTTAGACGTCTCAAAAATATCAATAACTGCATCCGGTGGAGCTGTTTCTGTCATTATAAGCTGACGGGGCTGTTTTCTATTTTCTTTCGAATGATCAAGGTACTCTACGTTTTCTTAACTCTACAGGAAATCTATGCTCCTGAGAAAAGGGAAAGCGTGCGTCAAATTCCATTTTATTTGTTTGCAAAAGGAAAAGAAGAAAAAAATTCTGAAAATTCTTTAAGAATAATGTGATAAGAAAAAATGGGGGTGACTGATTTTTTTTTTAAAATTTTTTTTTTACAAATTGCTTAAAAGACTTAGATATAAAAGCAAATAAACATATTTTAGTAATTTTATGGATTACCACGGATTACATTTTTTTGTGTGTGCATAAAACAATTTTTAATGAGTTTATTTATAAATCTGCGGCGGGTCACATCTGCCCTATGGGCCATAGCTTACCCCTCACTGTACTTCATGAAGAAAATATTTTTGTTCAGTGTTGGTCAGAGTAAAAGGGCATGAAATAAGTTTTTATTAAGAGAATCCCTTTTTTTTTATTTGTGTGAACCTTTTTGATATTGAAGCCACAAGCTTATAGCATATTAGCCCCTTACTCATTTTAGTGTGAGTATCAAATTATAAATTTGTCAATCCCACCTTCAGTACCGTTTTTATAATTTTAAAATCCAAGACGCAGGATAATATAGTTCACACAACATAAAAAAATCATCGGACACAACAATTGAAAATATTTCTTTATAATTCAAATTTGGAACACGAAGCTCAGCTACCAAATAAAATAAAACTTTTACAAATTTTTTTAAATTCTGTTTTCTAGTAATTTTGAAATAAATTTTTTACATTTTCCTCTTGATTTCACACATCATTTCACAAAACATAGCATAACTGAGAAACAAACCCTCTCCAATACGAAAAAGAGAGCACACACACTCTCTCATTAATATTTAAACAAGATATCAATCATTGGCATGGCTAAGTAATTTTAGCGCGTTTTTCACATTTTTTTTTTTGCAACAATACAACTAATGAACTTTTTACTAACAGAAAATAGTACTATACTTAAAAAAAAAATCTAAAAAAAATTTAAATTATTAAATTTAAATATGATTTGGCTCATCTAGGACACAAATGCGACCCAATGCCGAAAACCCGAGGTCAATCGGTTAATTATTGGCTGAGAAAAATGTACGACAAAATATGGAACGAAGACAAAGACGAAATTTGCGTCCTAATAGCGCTTTTTTTTACACTACGTGAAAAACGCACTAAAAAGCGCTATTAGGACGCAAATTTCGTCTTTGTCTTCGTTCCATATTTTGTCGTACATTTTTCTCAGCCAATAATTAACCGATTGACCTCGGGTTTTCGGCATTGGGTCGCATTTGTGTCCTAGATGAGCCAAATCATATTTAAATTTAATAATTTAAATTTTTTTTAGATTTTTTTTTTAAGTATAGTACTATTTTCTGTTAGTAAAAAGTTCATTAGTTGTATTGTTGCAAAAAAAAAAATGTGAAAAACGCGCTAAAATTACTTAGCCATGCCAATGATTGATATCTTGTTTTACACTACGTGGCAAACGCGCTAAAAACTACTTTCATTTGAAAAAGCAAGCTACAGACGGGCGATCAATGCGGCTGTAAACATCCTTGCTCACGTGATACTTTAGGGTTGCCATCTCGTCTGCGTTTGTTTTGATTTTCAGCCGTTAAGAATACTCTTTAAAAGGAAAGCGAGCAGCAGCAAACGAAGTGAGTATATGCAGTGTGTTCGTGGTGCATGGAAAATATTCAATAGACATATAACATTATTGTTATAACAGTACATTAGATTCATCAAAATGCTCTATGCGTGGATAATAGGCATAATTATTGTTGTCTTATCTCTTTACCAATGGTGAGTATGCAGATGCTACTTTTTCTGTCAAATACATTTGCGAAGAATCTCAAGTTTTTGTGATTTATTCAACGTCAGTCATTAAATCATGATATATGTTTAATTTATTATAAATATTCTACCGAAAAGTGTTACCCATTCTGTTAAAAAGGCCGGCTAAAATTTAGTTGCACCTTATGTTTAGGACTGGATGATAATTTTCGGCTGATACAACGAACTCAGAAAAACCTCAAACAAATCCACTTCAGTTCTGTTTGTCTCTGCAAATGTTGATAGTAATTATGCTTTATATTATAAAAATTCATTTTTAAATAAATTTTTCGAAATGACATTATGCTTATGCAACTTGCCCAATCAATGCAGTTTTTTTTTTTTCACTCGAGCTATCAGTGATGACATTATCAATTTTAAAAGAAAAAAAAAAGATAAATTAAGGTGCATAAAATGTCAGGTTTTATTCCAAGATTAAAAATTTTATTTTGAAAAAAAAAAAAAAAAAAAAGAGTTCAATCAAATTTACTATTTTATGCTAAAATACTTTTCTTCGTAATTATAAAGTAATACTTGTTGTTGTTTCTTATCCCAGATGGTGTAGCTCAGCTACATAATCTCCATAAAACCAAAAATCTCCAGAAATAAAATAGGATTTGCTAAAACCTCGTCAAAAGTAAAACTCAAGCAATTAAGAATATGACTGGGGGAGGCCCCTGATCAGCCTCGCACCTATTACACTGGAAAAACTTTCTGCCCTGTTGAAAAGTAAGAGATTTGATGTGGCCACTGTAAAAAATGCGCGATAGAGCCGTCGCAGATTTCTAGAATATTAAGTTGATGACACCAACGAGGTTTTTCCCCAAAATCCCAAGGGTTAGCGGGGGTATTCGCCAAGTGCATTTAATTCTATATTAATACTTGTAAGAAGTTCTTATCCGTCGTCTAGATATTTCTGATAATATGAGGAAATTGATTTTTTTTAAACAAAATATTTTGTGATTATCTTTTTTCTATAAATTGTGTTTTCGTTTCTATTAGTGTCTTTGGACGTTTGATTGTAATAAGGTGACCAATCGTACTCCTTTAGTAAGGATAGTCCTTCTCTCTCTCCTTTACAGGTTTTGTCCTTCTTCGAAAAGTGTCCTCCTTTTCAATATATTAAAACTAATCTGTTGATCTCTGTATTCAAAGATGCCAGACCGAACTGTTACGCGTCATAACCGGTATTGAAGATATTAATATATTTTGTACATAATCAGGGATATATTTATCACAAAACAATTCACAAGATTGATGGCGAACATATTTTAGCTACAGAAGTTTGCCTTATTTTGAACAGCTTTGTCCTTTAAAATAAATCACGATTTGAAGAAAAATTTATTCCTTTAATAATAAAAAGGAAATTGTCAAACTTAAAAGGATTAAATCAGGAATAACTGAAAAACTTACCCAAGAAGTGCAGAATTTTTATAACACGTTTCTAATATGAAGAATATGTTCTGAAACAAATATCACAGGAAATAACAGTTTTCAGTGGTATTTTCTGACTTCATCACAAGTAAATTGGGCAGATATAGAAAATTGTATTGAGTTTCCACTAAAAGAGATGCCTGATATTAAAATCGATGACAATTGTCTGCTTGAAGAAATTAGAAGTCTGAGTGTATATTTATCTATACCCTTGACTGCTCGAATCATCAGGTAAACTACGCATTTCACAATTCACTTTTTTTAGTTAATATCTACACGTCACTTGTGATTTGCTTTACGTTATCAACCAAAACAAATTATATTAACACGCTATGTTTCTTGCTATTTTCGCTATGTAATAAAACATTACATACATTTTAACTGATTGAAAATACATTTTAGCCATAAAATGCCGAAAGAAAAGAAAGAAGCGCAACCAATACCAAAAGGAAACTTCATCTCGCTCGAAACAAAAATCAAGATTTTGGATCGGCTGAAAAACAACGAGCGGATAGCTAATATTCCCAGACATTTAAATCTGAATGAATTATCAATACGAACTATCAGGCAAGCAGAAGACAAAATTAGAGGATAATTAGCTTCTATAATTTGAATTATGTATGTGTTTGATTTTTGTTTATGTATTGTAATACACATAGTGAATGTAACACAAAATTATTTTTAGTTTTAGAACCTGTTTTTATAGGATGTTCATATATCTCCTACAACGCGATTTCTTATAACGCGGCTTTTTTGAGGAACGTATCTACCGCGTTGTAGGAGGCTTACCTGTATATAAATTCTGATATATTAGAACAATGGTAAAATCATCATGCTAAAATTGATAAAAGATGGGTGGAAGTATTTAAACTTTTCAAATTTGAACACATTCCATATGAAAATTTAGTTATTCTTGTTGAATTGACGTTGTGCTGCCCTACAACTAATGCAGAAAATTGTATCAGTTTTTTCAATTGGTAATGATTTTTTACAAGTGAGAAATCAACATGAAAATTTCACTTTCTAATAAAATCAGATTTTAACAATTTCCTTTCAAAAAAAGCATTGTTCATTTTCTCTCGAAATTCAGTTTTAAATATTAGGGTTACATTCTGTCTTTGACAAGTTCCCTTACAAATTTCTAAAACTATCCTAAGGAAGTACGAAAATATATCCAAAGCATAAGAAATGTGATTTACATTTACGCGTCGATTAGCAAGCGGAATGAAACTTGAGAATAAAACAAATGAGTTCAAAATTCAATTGAATGTTGTATGAAAAGAAACAATTTATATATTTCGGTGTAGCCTAAAATGCTAAAAATTCAATTTCTTAAAATATTCTTTCCAGGTTTGTTTCGAGAAATGATGATTACTGGAAGAAAAAAGGCATTCCATTCATGCCTCGTATGAGTTTGTTTACCTTAGGATATACACTACTGAAAAAGGTAAGCATTTAGGGAATGTTTCCTTTTTGTAATTGTTTGCTTCTCTGTTAATTGTAAAAAATTCGGATTTTAAAGGGTGTATGTTCAGCAAGACATCAAATCTAAAAAATTTGGAAGAAAATTTACTTTGTTTCGTTATTACACTGTATATTGGAAAGAGGAAACAATGCGAAAAACAGTAAATAACTGAAAAGGAGGTAAAAAAAAAATTTCGAATTTTATAACTATACAAAAAGGAATTCGGGGGGGGGGGGTCAAATTCCTTACATACCGTAAAATCCTGTGTACAACACGCACTTTTAACACAAAAAATTAGGTCGAAATTTACGGGTGCCCGTTATACGACGGGGGGGGGGGGGAGGATAGTTTCAAAAACAAAAAAAGATTTGCACAAAAAAATTATGATCGGAGAAAAAATACATAGATTGGAATGCTTTTTATTTAAAAGAAATGGCATACCAAAGGAACTAATAGGGTTGTCGTTCTGGAGAATACCGTTTTTTCAAAACTTTATAAAAAATACCTCGAATAAATCATTTAAATAAATTATAGTTTAAAAAAAAACTAAAGAACACGCTTTTATACTGAATCGAACTAAAAGTAAGAAAATAATTCTTAATAAAGAATAAAATGATTAACGAGAAAATGAATGTCATTGGGGTAAAAGCATGGGGGTGCTTTGTACTACATTTTTACACTAACTCAGCTTTTCGGAATAGAAGTAAGAAATTATAACAATGGATACATTTATAGAACACCCCACGCTTTTACCCCAATGACATTCATTTTCTCGTTAATCATTTTATTCTTTATTAAGAATTATTTTTTTACTTTTTAGTTCGATTCAGTATAAAAGCGTATTCTTTAGTTTTTTTTAAACTATAATTTATTTTTAATTTTTTAGTTCGATCTACAATAAAAACGCGTTTTTTAGTTATTTAAACTATCATTTATTCATTGTTGAATTTATTCTTCAGTTTGATATTTGAAGCTGGAATTACGTGGCTGCTGGAATTAGTCTTGCTCTTCAATGGATATTAATTAAAGGGTCTGAAGTGTATTTATTCTCTCCGTTTACGAGGCCTCTGATGAGTCCCGTATAATTACATTAGATTCTGTCTCTTTTGAACAGGTCAAACAAATAAAAGTGTATTAAAAAAAGTTCAAATTAAAAATTTTAATGTACCATGTTTTTATAACGGACTAAAAATTATAAAATTCCTCCTTTTCGTTTTTGTTTTCTTTTTTCCCCATTTTCATGCATTGTCATCCATTTCTGAGCTACGGTCCAAATTTCAAGTCTCTAGCTCCCCGGAAAGTCACACAGCTTAGAATCAATTACAAAATTAAACCCGGACAGAGACATTAAAGAAAGCGAGTTAATAAAAACATGGTAATATTAAGTGTCAATCGTTTTTTCACCTTTTAAACGTGTTCCTTTCATATTAATTCGTATCATCACTTCTAAGCTTTATAAATATTAAAAATATTTAGCAGAAAGACATTTTTTTTTTCACAGGCATGAGCCTTTTTTTTTTTAAATTTTCATTTTTAGAAAAATGTTTATATTATGGTAAGAAATTGCTAACACACACCCACCCCCACTTTCTTAGATACAGAACACTTTTTTTTTGTTTATTTCTATTAACCGCAAGTGTATTTTATACTTGCATATAATTAGGTTTAAATTCAAAACACTTTTCTTAAGTTACCTTATTCTTTTATTCGCCAAATCTGAAAATGATGTATGAAATTAGTCGCCATATCTGATTATCCTTATTCCTGACGATCTTGAAAAGGACAATGGAACAAAATTATGAAATTATTGTATTGTCATCGGTCCTTGACAAGTGTGCGAAATTTCGAATGAATCCGATCTTTTTAAGTGGGTAAAAATTGAGTTCTAAGATTCTGTTACATGCAAGGGAAACTTATAAAAGCGTGTTAAAAAGAGCATTGCGTACATTTATTTCAGGTTCCTTTCGTAAAACAGTTGTGCGTTTTACGGTGAATATACCTAAAAATTTTGAAAAATACAACTTAAAACTATAGGTGCGCATTATACGCCGGACATAACGGTAATTCTTTTTGCTGTCTTTTTTTTAAAATTTTAATAAAAACACGCTGAGGTCCAAAAGTTAAAGTGCAACATGTTTTTCAAAGCTGACCTTTAAAAAAAATTGGCTGTAACAATAAAATTTACTGTTTATAGGAATGCTAAGAAGTGTGCCTGCGAAACGGAAATAAAACATTTTTATAGTTTCTTCAGTGAGAAGAGACATCTGTTGACGAACTTTGCAACTAATTTTGAAACTTGATGACAATAAATTTCCTGGTTATCATAGCATAATGCAGCATACCGTACATTTATATCGCCTTCTATTCTTTTTTAATCGATTTTTCAAATCGTCGGTCATTTGCGGGACACCTGATATACAGGGATTAATAGGAAACGTGCAGAAATATCTCAACTTTCGCAACTTTGTAAGTACCGTAAAAACCGGCGTATAACGCGCACCTATACTTTCAGGCTGCAATTTTTAGTTTTTCGGTATATAAACCACGTTATACATGCGCCCTAATTTTCACAAAAAAACCTGAAGTGTACATATGCAATACTCTTATGTTTTGAAGTTCGAGGTACTTGTTCGAGGTATTATTTCAAGCTTTAGAAAAGAGTAGTATACCCCTTTGAACTACAACCCTTTAATTTCATAAGAAATGTCATTTCGGTTAAATAAACAGTATTTCGATCTATGTAGAGGTCTAACTCTTCCCCCATGTTTATCTCTTTTTATTTTTAAAGATTTCATTTTCATACCCGACGTATAACGCGTACCCTTAAATTTTACTCTTATTTTTTGTGATAAAAGTGCACGTTACATGTTTTGCATGATCGTTAATCGGTAACTGCAATTTCGTAAATATGTGTAGGAAAAATAGATTACCCGATTCTTGAAAGTTGCGGTCCGTCGGATGGATGGATATGGAGCAGCTGTAACAAACAGGTCGACCATGATTTACTAAAGCCGCCGGAAACGGTTTCTGACTCTTTTGACTTAAAGGAGAAGCATGCCTCCGCTCGTTGTGGATAATTTTTTGAAGAACAAGAATCTCCTCTACTATAGGACGAAATCTCCCTCATAATACACCTCTCTATGCAAGACGACCAGCTGTAAGCGTCGTTCTGAAGCAGTAACAGAGATGTACATCTTTATGTTTAATAAGGGAGCCGTGGGTAGCCTAGTGGTTAGAGCATCGGGCGCCAGACCGGAAGGCCTGGGTTCGATGCCCGATGCTACCAAATACTCGCCTAGTACAAACGGAGCATGTGCTCGTTGAATCAGTGGGTCCGATTGGTGTCGCCATCTATCGTGAGCAAAATCGTGCTGTCACCTTCATGAACTCAAAGCTTAGGCTAATAACAGACGTATCTCTAGCCCGTTGCCATGATGAATTCCGTGGACCTCGATCTGACTACGTCTGACAGGTGGCATAAGCAACAACACGTTTAATAAGAGAACACGCTTTCTCTGTGTGTGTGGTCCAGACAGCAATGAAATTCTATACACTTCACACAGACGAGTCCAGTTTTTAACTTACGACAAGGTTCAAACTTAGAACCGTCTCGCGCTAGTAGATTCGAAACAAAAATCGCAGCCCCTTTTTGTGGTTTAGTCGTGTAATTTCTCTCAGAATCGTTCACCGTTAAGCATGAAATACTGCCATTGTTCTTGCTGGTGTGTATATTAAAAACAGGTGTATTCAGATCAAATATTCTTTACTAAAGACTTTTCTCAAACAGTTTTATGAATAGAAGACTAAAATGTACTAGTGACTCATTAGAATCATATGACTATAATGAGTTTTTGAAAAAAAAAATTGTATCGACATTATTTTGTTTCAGTTAAAATAAAAATGGCAGCAAGAGTTTCGCCAATTCGAGAAATAATCAGATAAAAAAAACGCAGGTTCGATAAAATTTATTTATTTTAAATGGTATAGTACCAATTGCAGTAATTTTGTTGGCTTGTATATATAAAGAATAAAATTATGAAGTAAAATTTATGTATTTGCATATATATATGAAAAATTAACTTTGTTTTTCATTGTTCCATTCCTTCTTTAACGTTCCAATTTTCTATAACAATTTTTCCAAGGACGTAGCTCAAGTTTTAATGGACATGAGCAAGCCTTACGGAAGAGTGGTTGGGTAAGTGAGATATTTTTATGTATTCCTTTACAAAAAAAAAAATACAAAAAAAAAAATACAAAAAAAAAAAAAAATAGGGCAAAATATACTACTGACTATTATTAACGCATTTTAAGAAAGATATTTTGTCAGAAAATAAAAATATTCTTTCTAGGCGAGAGTAAAATGTACCTTAAACTTAAGCTTCTTCTTTGCAGTTCTTTTGAGGGTAGCACACCGTCTGTTGTCGTCAAAGACCCGAACATTCTTCGTGACGTCTTGGTTAAAGATTTTCACGTATTTCCTTACAGAAGGGTTAGTATCCATTTATTTCTTCAGATATAATAATAAACAATCATCAAAATTGAGAAACTCTTAATACCTTTGGCCCTTTCCATCGCTGCTGGGCGATAACAATGGTAATGCTAAAAGATTGCCGACTCCTACAATAGGAAATCGCGAAACTTTTTGGAATCGTTTATCTAGTTTGTAGTATTTCATTATCAATTCGCTTAATATGCATAAAAAAAACCGGAGAAAATATCATAAATCATTTACGCTAATAAAGCTCACATGGTTCTTTTTCCAACTATAAGATTCGCATATGCAAAATTTGAAAGACAGACTAATAAGAGACCATGTATTATCTAATCCTCTAAAAGGAATCATATTTCATTAAGGGAAACAATTCTCAGTTTGTTATAGTTATGCTGAATAGAATAATGATTAATTTTTTGACATGGTAAGATTGATGAGTTTTTTATTAACTTATAAGCAACATGAGGACTGCTTGAGGCAGACCTTGTGATTTGGAACTTCTTAAAGTGAGGAAGACAACACATGAGTTGGTACCCCACTCTCCAAACTTCCACATCTCGACAACGTGAGGACTTAAATCCTCGACAGATTTAATATCATCGGCTCCTCTACACGGCGGGTCTTCAAGAGCCAAGGACTCAAAACCATTTTTTTTTCGGAAGCAATACTGACTACGAGCTCGCGAACATGAATATTTGGCTACCGCGAACATTTAACATCATTAGATTATTTTCCTTTGATCCATTAATATCAAGTTTCTTAAGTCGCGATGAGAACTGTGAAAGTTTTTAAAACGTCCTATTCCGTTTTCGTTCATTTATTTATTCATCATTAACTGCACCTTAGTAAGAGTTTTGAAATAAAAATGATGATCGGAATAAATAAAAATATTGGGTCGAAAAAACGAGAAAAGAACACTTTGACAGTTATTTTACATTTCATTAAATACTAAAAAATGAATATATAGGGTGCCCGAAAAGTATGATTACACTTTCAAAAATTAATATAAATGAACAAAAGTTTTTCACTAATGTTTTTTTATGTTCCATAAAGAAAATATTGAAGTTTCTGTTTTATGAAATGCAAACTAGATGGTGTAACGCCCACGTTTTGCAACATTCTTGTTTCAACATGATTTCGTCATAAGAACAAGCGCAAGTTATTGCGTGGTGTATCGAATTTAAATCTGCCACACATGCGCTTAGGTGCCTACAGAATAAATCGGACACCATCACACTAGAGTTGGCAAGTGAAAAAAAGTTCTTCAGACAATGGATAAACAGAATAAGTCCAATAAGGGCGGCCGATGAAGCAGTTGTCTGTACACGTGCATTTCTTACGATGTGGCGGTCTTCTCGACGACTGGTCTGTCGAGGGCGTCCTGAGCCTGATCTTCGTGTAAACGACATCTCTTGGATCCACTGGTCCCAACACCTCGTTACAACACAATCAGAGCGGCCTAATTGACGAGCTACTCGCCTAGCTGACCACCCAGCTTCCATCATCTCAATGATTCTTCCTCTCTAGAACTCTGACAGCTGCTCATATTGTCTTCGATGGTGGCGTAATGGCATGTTTACCTCAGCGTTCCCTTTTTAAAAGATTAAGTACACACAAATAAGCTTTGCTTACATGTTTTATATACCAAGGAGAACGAAGCTCAACGCCCTCCGGTGGCATTACACAATGCGCAATCACGCTGCATTTCTAATCATTTGCATATCCGCCCGACATGTACCTTGATGCCAAGTTTCATTATGATCCCATAATTATTTCTTGGTTCGCAAATTTTTATGGCAATGAGTGTATTTTGGACTTGCGCAAATCATCAAATGTCCTCCAATAAATTGATTGATGCGTCTTGATTAAGTTATAAAAGCTCATCTGCCTGATTAAGGTAATTTCTAGTTCATCCTTTTGTTGGTAACATAGACTTGACTATAAATAGTATAGCAGCTGAAATGAATATAAAAAGAAATTGAAAGGTTTTGAAATATTAATACTGATTTCAATTAATCTCTGTTTAGGAGAGAAAACTTCATTTTGATATTTGCAGGTACAAGCAGTCTCTGTAACTATTTAAGAATACATTTTCAATTCGTAAGCTTTAGTTCAAAGATAATTTTTGAGATTAATTTCAGAAATATTACATTAGTGTACTATTTTTAATAGGCTACATGTGTGTTACGGTTTCTATTTTACAGTACATTTAAATGTGTTATTTATTCATTTAATTTGATGTTTTGCATTTCGTGTCTGGTTCTTCAGCTCAGAAATGTAAGCACATTTACACTCATATATATAATGGGTGTATACGAAATGATTATCTTATCTGTCCACTTAAATTACTTTCTTTTCCCCCACCCCCCATTTTATCTCAGATTATGAAGACCTATGACCCCATCGCGGATGCCATGGTTACCATGGTAACCGGAGAAGACTGGAAGAGAATCCGTACCATCATCACTCCCGCTTTCACCTCAAAGAGAATGAGACAGGTGTGTGACTCTCGCTGTATATTACTAGTTTTTATCTGCATATGTAGTGAGAAATACTTAATTGCTATTATTAGTTCTAAACAATAGATAAGAAAATAGCGAAACAGTGCAGGTTAAATCATAACAGTCGTAGCAATACAATAAATTCTTATGCTTAGAGCTAAATTTGCAGATACACACACTTATCTGTACATTTTTTAATCATAGAAAAAAAGCATAGAATATTTTTTAGTTGTTAAACAGAATCTACTATTTCAAATTTTGCTATAATACCTGAGAAATGATTCATATGATCATTAATTTCTTAGTAAAGGTTGGGTGGGAGGTGGTTAAATGTTTTATAAAAGGAAGGTAAAAAATTTTTAAAGTTCTGTTTCTTTCTAAATATAAAATTAAATATTAATGTTAGTTATGAAAATTATATAAATTTTCAAATAGCTATTAAAAATGAAGTATTATAAATTTTGATTCAAAGTTCTTTTTTTTAAAAAAAAAAAAACAAGTCAATATTTTTGTAGATTGCCTGTATAAATTTATGATTTCTTTTACTAAAAATTACTTATATCGTTACACGTGATCGTGTTGATACATTCATTATTATCCAAATTGTTTTAAGGGAATTAAGCATGTGTTTTTGTCGCAATATGCTCAAAACTTTTAAATAAAAAATACTATAATGTATGAAGATGTTTTTCTAATTGTAAATGTATTAATAAATGAAAATTAACCCTACTTCTTGAATAAATATTAATATTTTGGATGGTACTTGTATTTTCCTGTAGATGGCTTCTATAATGAACGATTGCTCAAAATCTCTTTTGGAGGTGTGCGAAAAGCATGCGAGAATGAAGGAAAGCCTATTGAGTTCAAAGGGTATTCGAACTTACATTTTTATACTTTTTATCTTTTGAATTTAGAAAAAGTGATACAAGGCACAGTATTAGAATTAAAATTGTGAGATCTTCTTTGAAAGCAAATCGTGATACTTATAGCAAGTTATCTTGTTTCTAAATGTAATTTGACTTCCATTTCAATTATTTTCAAATTAAGGAATTTTTCATAGTTGTGTGTTTGAAACTTTGTGTTCAAACACACGTTTTGTATTCCAAGTTTTTTTTTTCCAACTATCAGATAATACAAGGTTATTCATAATTCCATATATGTTTTAGGAGAACTCTTGTAAAAGAACTTAGACGAATGCAATAAAAGAGAACACTTGAAAGAATACAGAAACAATTAAAGTTTTATCTACATATCTTATTGATGTCCTGTGTGTGAAACCTTGGTTACACTCAGCTTACATCAATGCGCTGTTTAGTTCCTACCACACTCTAAGCCAGGGGTGGGCAGACTTTTCCAGGGTACGGGCTAATTCTAATTTTGTCAAGGTGTAGCGGTACACTCAGTATCAGTGGCACACACAAAGGAGGAGGGGAGGATTCACGGGTCCGGACTCTCCTCCAGAGCCCATCATTTTTTTCGATCGATTTTAATCCTATGTATATAATACATAAAATTTAATTAAGTATTTGTTATTAATAATTTTTTATTTATTAATGCTAATTATTTATTCAATTATTTTTTTCTTACTGTTCTTTGTCCCCGACAGTCTACAAAATGGAAAAAAAAAATGTTTGATAGCGTATTGGGGTAGGATAAGAGAATAGTACACATTCGACCCTGGAACACCGCGCCTCACCCCCTTTGAAAAATGCACGTGTGCGCCCACTGCCCATGGTCGTAAGTGTGGTGAAGTAAGGAAAAAATCAACAACATTCATTATAACTTAATATTAAATGTTGAATATGTACTTACTACGTAAATAAAATGAAAAACTCACTTTTTTGAAACCGCATTTAAAGCAAAATACCAACATTATAATAATAGCCACAAATATAATAATATCTAATGATGCATTTATTATCAAACAATTCAAAATACTTTAAAAAATGAAACATTTTCATCTAAAGTTAGTTCTTGTTATTACAGTCAGTAGAAGACATATTGTTAGTCTGCGTACTGTCAACCAATCTTGAATATTTCCGAAAAATTACTAACGGCTAATCTTCAGGCGGTCACTCCAAATCGTCTTGGCGGTCCACCTGTCGATCACGATCGAAATAATGCCCACCCAGCTCTACGCAACATGATATATCAAGCAATATTAACAGCACGTGTTATCCTTCCATTCAATTCTGCTACATCACGCGGTAAAGGGGGGGGGGACGAAAACTTGATTTTGCGTTCACGGATAACATTCTCTCAATAGTTCTCTGTTCAAGTCAAGTTCTGAACGAAGAGTTCTTTGTCAATAACATTCATAGTACCTACCCATGTTGAGTACAGTGAACTGGATTTTCGCACTGATGTATGACAGTGGTCTTCAAGCTTTTTCTGCTCCCGGAACCCCTAGAACTCGAAGGTGCTTTGGTGAAACCCCTAGAACTAGGAAGTGTTTCTGTAGAACCCTATTCCATACACATACTTCGAAGAATATATCTCAAAATAATATTTAAAGTAGATCAACATGTTGTAGGCGATTTATGAAAAGGCAGTTATACAAAAGTATTGCATTTATTATTTAAAAAATTCTAATATAAGTTTTAAATATAATTTACTCATTAATAATATTAATTTATGATTCAAGTGCCACCTACCCATACATTATATTTAGTAACTGGGATATGTCCTAGTATTTTTTACACAAACTGTCAAAGTCTAGGTCAATTGAGATTAAATACAATTGCATTACATATTCTGAGTTTAATTTGTTTTTATACTTTGTTTTTGTAGTCACTTACGTTGAGAAATATATTTCACTTAAGCACAATGTTCTGAATGGCATTCAAATATTTATAGCTGTGTGAGATATCCCGTGTACTTTGCATAAATTTGCAACCAAAAATTTAGAAGCTATTTCTTCTTAAATTTAGATTTTAGCATGAAATATCTGTTGATAAGTTGTCCACTCTCATTCGTTTTTGGTATTTTTTCCACAAATACAAAAATGTGAAATTTCCATTAGAAAAACTATTTAGTTTTGCAATACATTTTGCTAACTAACGAGTATAAAATTATCTCGGGGAACCCGAGATAGTAAACAATAGAATATTAGATATCTAGTAAGAAGGTATATATATATATATAAAGATAAAATGTTTTAATATTATTTTATTACATTATAATAAAAGTTTACAAAAATATTGCAAAATAAAGTTATTACGCATAAATAAAATCTTCAGTTTTTTTTTCTTTTTAATGAATATAGGGGGGATGAGCATCAGATACTTGTAACTATACAAACTTCAAGAGAACATAATCCATTTGGCATACATATTTATTTCTACTCGTGGAACCTCTGGGTATACCTTGTGGAACCCCAGGTTTCCGTGGAACACAGTTTGAAGACCACTGATGTATGTCCTGTATATATAACCAAGGTTTCACTCATAAAACACATCTCTACAGTATGTAAATAAAACTCTTTCAATTGTTTCTGTATTCTTTCAAATGTTCTTTTTTTTTTTTTTTTTGCTGTATTTATCTTAGATGTTTTACTATAGTGCTTCCAAACCATGAAAGAAATTATGAATAACCCTGCGCTTTAATTTTTCATTCTCTGCATTTTTTTAAGAATTAAAATTCTTCCCTAGCAGAAAATCTGCATGCTGTAAACTGATTAATTTTGCAGCACTTATATAGCTATTTCTACGTGCTCACTTTATTAGATACAATTGTCATAAAGGAATCCGTTAATATAATTTCCGATTAACAAAACTTCGATTAATTCCTATACCGTGCAAATTAAAATTAATCAAAAATTCATTTCTGTGCAGTGCATTCGGTGCTTTCACGATGGATGTCATCGCCAGTTCTGCATTTGGTACTAAGATCGATTCTCACAATGATCCTATGAATGAATTCTCGTGCAGAAAGTGAGGGAAAACTTTCTTACTTTCACCATACCTCGCTTGATAGTTGCCAGTAAGTATTAATTTAAAAGTTTATTTGTTCCATTTTTTAGTACTGAAGTTTGTAAATGTTGAAAGACATCTCATTTCAGAATTGGAAATTTCGCTTCAAGTCTAAAACAAGCTGAAAAGATTATACTTTTTCCACCTTAAAATTTGTAATTACTTTCCTAGATTTTGAATATTAACGAAACATGCTCGATCTTTCGCACTTTTAAGTAAGTCATTCGAAAGTTCGGTGAACATTAACTCGGTTTGTAACATTGTTTCAAACACATGAAGTTTGCATATTTTTATGTACTTTTATTAAATCTAATTCATGGCGATAACAGTTTGATGCGTTTTTTCCTTTATAAAAACATGCTAGATGCCCTGAAAACTGCAAGAAATAACCATCTCATAATTTATTTTTTTTTACAAAAATATGTCTCATTTTTTGAAGTGAAACTTCTTTGCGGACGGGAGTGAATGGGAAATTTACCCAGTTTTGCGTAACAGTGAAAAAGAGAACGGAAGTAGTGATTCTCCCCCCCCCCCGAAACGTCGCCATGGTTAGGAGATAGCGAGTGGGGGGGGGGTACACAATGTGACGCGTCGTATCCGTGAAAAAGTTGGACGATTGCTAAGGGGGAATTGTGAATCAAAAGTATATCTTGCTGCTATGGACGAAAGGCGCTTAGGTATTGGTGGCATTCAGTGGATACCCTTGCTACTCTCGTAACGAACTCGCGTGGCGTATTTTCATAGTTTTTATGTAATTTCAACGAATAGACGCAATCAAAATATTACCATTATATAGCTTTTCCCGTTACGGGAGTGTCTGAGGCATTGTGTATGTGTCACTGACGTTCGCGCCAGAATCGCTACGGAAACGTCTTGTAAACAAACACTGTGACTTGTGTTAGTGATGCATTAAGTTTATATTGTTAATTTTTATTTCCATTAAATCAAAATAAATTTTGGTCAAATGCAAAAAGAGGAAAAGAGTTTCGTGAAAGAAAAAAAAAGCAAAACTAGCAGCTAATTCCTGGTGAAAGTCTATATATCATCAGGTAGTTCTGTCGCAGCTTTTATCATCATTATCCATAAAGTTTTAGTGTTGTACACATCAAAGGCTGCTGTAATCATTGGATCCGATGATGATTAAAAGCCGATTATCTTAACTGGAGACTTCAATGTTAATTTTGCTTCAGAAGAAGCAAAACCACTCATTGAATTCTTGAAACGGACACTGAATTTGACAATGAATACTGATTCTAGAGAAGGAAAAACAATAGACGGAACCACGATTGATGCAGTTTTCTCACATTTTCTTGATTGACTACAATCGAGGATTTTTATATCCTACTTTAGTTACTACACACCTATTGTGTCTTTCTTAGAAAACGATGATCCAGAAAATTGATTAAAAATATTTTCATACAATAAATGAAGTTCGAATTTTATTTGATTGAAGTTATATCAGCAGTTTAATATAATTGGATCTGTTCCTGCATTTACGGCCAACGTCGCCAAAGTTTCACTTCTATCGCGTGGCTTTCCGCGTTCTTTTTTTTTCTTCTATAATTTACCTGGAGTGCGAAAAGTAAGACTGCACTTTCAGTTTTTTTTTCTTTACAAAGAAATAAATAGTTTCCATCAGTGTCACTGTTTTAAAATTGGTAAATAATTCTTTTCTCGTATCCCTACAAGAAGGAGTGAAAAGGTGTTTTGTCTAAAATCTGGGTGGCCACGTTATGGAAATCCTCTTTCCATTCATCGCCTCCAAGAACTTTTTCTCGCTTCCAATTTCCCTCAGAGGGGGAGGGGGGGGGCAATTCACGCTGCATATGTGTGATAGATTTAAATTTGATTAACCATTCTACAATTTTCACTGGTTTTTTAGAGGAGTGGATCGAGACAGCGCTTTTCACCCTGAAATATTTTTGAATATGTTAGCGCCATCTGTTGTCCAAAATATTATTTATTTTTGTTAATATATCTCATGGTTATCTTCCAAACCTCAGTTTAATCTGTAATTAATTTAGAAAATGAAAAATAATTTATTGTATAAAAAATAAATATGACTGAAAAAGTCAAATATATTAAATTTTGTAATTTCATTAAAATATCTATACTTTTGCTTTGCGTTAAAAAAATTTAAGCATAAAATATTAGAAAAAAATAACCGAATTTTTTTTATATAACATGTAAATTAATTCAACTAGATTTAAATTCTATACTTTTTTCAAAAGAATTAAGTAACATGTCAACTTATCAAGTAGTTTTTTAAAAGAACCTTTTAAGAGTAACATTCTCAATATAATATAATGTACATGTATTAATATTATATTAATACAACATTTGAGCTATTTTTTTCAACACACATTACAATATATTGAAATCAAATATAATCCCCGGGATCATATTTTAATTGCATATTTATGCCAATAATTAAATGATTAAGCAGAGTAATCATGTGGTAAACAAATGCTATCAATATTTCGGCAAAATTTTATGTCGAATTTAAAAAATTATTTTCAGTCATGTAAAATTAAAATAGTAACTAATAAAATATCAAGTAATAGTTAACTAATTAAAATAACAAGAAATATAATAAAACAATTAATAAAATAAAGCAAAAAATAACAAGAAATCAAAAGTAAAAATTATCCAAAATGTAAAAAAATGCAATAAGAACTTCAGCAAAAATCATTCGACTAATACAGCAATACAAAAATAGTATAGGACTATTCAATTATTTTAGTTTCCATATTATATAACAGATGACGCTAGCATTGTATTTAAAAAAAACTATCATGGTGCAAAAGCGCTGTCTCGATCCACTCCTGGTTTTTGTGGTGAAATCCTTCTGAAGAACGTTGAAAAACGCGCACGTTGCGCCATCTAGTTTGTATTTTATTAAACAGAAATTTTAATCGTTTCTTTTTGGAGCACAAATAAATAAATAAAATTAGAGTAAGTGAAAATATTTATTTATTTTGAATTTATTCTTGAAAATCTTGTCATACTTTTTGGATACCCTATTTTTTTTTCAATTTTTTGTTTCTTTGCAAAAGTTATTTAAAATGAGTCTTTTTTTTTTAATTCATTTATTTATTTATTTTGCTAAAGAAAAATCTTATTTTAAAAATTTAGTTTTCAAGAAAAACATTAAACTGCTGAAAATCATCAATTTCATTCACCATAAATCACAAACCTATTCAGTCTGAATGAAGTAGCCAAATGGTAGTTAAACACCTGTATATTTTTTTTTTCTGCACAACTTTTGTTTGGGTAGTTAGTTTTATAAAACATAGATATTCATTATGCAATTTAATCATAGACTTATTAAATAGCTTTTGCGCTTCATTTAAAGTCATGCCTTTTTCCTTAATAAGATTTTTTATGTGTATTTTTTTAAATCTCGAAACTAATTGCTAATCGTTTTCACGCCTGTTACAATGTAGTTGTATGTGAATTTCACTATACTCCGAACATTTCGTACAAAACCATTTTATTGTTTAGTCACAACAATTTAAATTAAATTCGAATGTATTTTGTATTCGAAGAAAGATTATCCTTTGATTTGCGGTAATGTTCTACCGTCAGAAAAAATAATTAAAATGGAAAAAAAAATAATAAAATTTTTGCTACTTTCTTCGAGGTAGATAAAAAATAACATCAGTTCAAAAGTAACTAAAAACCGGGTGAACTAAAAGTTCGTTCAAACTTAAAATATTCATTAAAAAAAGGAAGAAATGATGATAAAAAAGTAAAGTGCAAAAGGAAAGAAAAAGCTCACATGAAAGTCGGATTTTCTTTTTAGTGACAAAATATTTTAGAAAAAAAATATCACTGGTAGAGGGTGCCAACAATCCAAAACAGGAAAACTGGATGCTCTATTCATTTATTCTTTCAATAAAAATTTTCAACATGACCCCCATAACATTGTCCGACACAATAAAAGCGGCTCACAACGCCCACATTATAGCAGAATGCAACTTATTGGAATGAACTGGAAGAGCCTCCCTACAGATAGAATCTTTTAAGTTGAGTCATTGTTGACGAAGACACAATTGATTTCAAATAGCCCACAACCAAAAGTTGATCGGAGGAAGGTCAACTGAATTTAGTGACAAAGCGATCTTCCATCTTCATCAAGGGTAGTCAATATGAATCGTCTTACTGTACCGAGAGCGAGGCCCTGAGCCCAGACCCAGTTAGCCCATGCCTTAACACGCCCCTGGTAACACACCTCTGGGATTTAAAGCGGGCAAGACTAAAAATATTTTTACTGCTAAAAAAATCCAAATTCCGTTTGAACCCTTCCTTGAAAACTGTATTTCTTTATCATCATTTCTTCCTTCTTTGTGCATTTTTAAGTTTAAACTTTTGGCTCATTCGGAATATAAATAACATTAATTAATCCACTTAGTTAATTTACTTTTAAGAATAATTTTTTTCCTGTTGCTAATACCATTCCTGGAAAATTTAGCTAAATAAAATATATATATTTTAGATGTTTATGAACTACATTAATTGTTTCAATTAACTATAATATCAACACCATAATTTGGAATAGTTATGACACCTATAAAAAACGCTAAATCAAAGTAAAAAAATAATTGTAATTGTATTTCACTTTTTGAAAGTTTCATCTCAAAAGAGATCATTAAGGAGCTTCTTTTTTTCCATTCAGTGCTTGTTCCTGGGTGGATTTTGAGATGGATCCCCTTTGATTTGAATCCTATGATCCTGGACAAGGACAACTTCTTCAAGAACGTCATCAAACGCAGAAAAGAGTCGGGAAGAGTACGTTCTAATTTAATTTGCAAATAAACTTTTACGCGTGTGTGGTTCTTAAACACCAAGTGTTTGTAAAAAGTATTAGTGACCGTGGTTGTGTGATAATATTGTAATATTCCACATTGCAGCGATACAATGACTTCTTGCAAATGCTGATGGACATAGCGGATGAAACCACCCAAAACGAAAATCAAGAAGCCGTCCGTTTCGGAAGCATCACAAACAACGGAATGATGCCTTTCAACAGCAAGAACAAAAGTGAGTTGACTTAAAACATCTATGAAAATAAATTAGTGATTAATAAATTATATTAATTTTCATTATATTATATAAAATAGTTATGATGAATATTAAATCAGTGACAGAAATCTTGCTGTATTTAGATGTATTAATGAAAATCATATCTATAGCATTTTGACAGAGCTCAGGTGCCTCTCTCTAGGGAGGAAATTGGCTGTCAAAACTAAATTGTGGTAATTGGTATTCCACCTGTTTGGTGCCTCACTAAAAAGAAATACTATCTCCCGGGGATTGTACTAGGTCTGCAATGAGAGATACCAATCCGCAACCCCATTGGGAATAAAATAAAAAGTTGTGCTTATATTTTCTAATGTTATCTGTAGATAATTAGAATGATGTGTTTAATTCAGAAATGAAAAATCTATTTGAAGAAAATTATATTTAGCTCAACCTTTTAGAATAATTTTAAAAGCTGAACTGTATTTTTAGTAATAGGCTAAAGATTAAATAATGATACGTTCTCAAAAGCTTGTTGGATAAACAGTTTTTTTATTTCAATTATAAACTTGTTTCAGAGTAAATATCTTGGCTATCCGAACACAACACAATGAATCCACCACAACGTGAATTTGTCTTCAACCCCATACAGATCTACTTAAATCGCAGCGTTTAATAGATATTTCAATAAATATCCAAAAAATGTCATTTTTATTCTGTTGAGTGTGTGGATTGCATTGTAATTTCCTTTAATTTTTTTAGCATATCTTCAATATTCGTCTTTGGAAAATATTTATAACTATGAAATTTCATTTTATCTTGAATTTTCCAAAATGGTGACTAATTGTGTAACTTTTTTCGATAAACATAGATTAAAATGTGATACGGAGCTGGAAAGAGCACTATTCTACTTAATCAAAATCTAACCCAGTTCGAAATGATCATGCTCCGTAACAAAAGAAAAATTCACTTTATTTTCTACGTGATTAAAAATTGTATAAAACTCAGTGTACTATCCGAGCGACTTGAGGAGAGGGAGGAGGCGGGCTATAAGGAGGCAGGATCTCCTTTTAGTCGTTGACAAAATTCAAAATCTGTTAAAAATCTGAAAAATCCGTGGAAGCTGTTATGTACTCTGCCTCATTACAAAGAGATAAGTACGCGATGTACTCCTTCTGTGTTCTTTATACAACCTCATTGGATATATTTTTAGGCTCAGTACTACATTTAAGGAGAGCCATGAGCCCCTATTCTAGGGAATGTGTTCATTTCCTGTCCACAAGGGCCAAAGCAAAAATTACTGAATTTAAATATAGAAGACCCTTCCCTTCAAATGCAATATTATTATCAACATGATTAATTTCAAATTGAAGCATTTACAGCGATTTTAATAACCGCTGAACTCTCTGGGATGTTTTTTTCAGACAGTAAAAATATTTCTTATTTGAAGTAAGTTACCTTATATATATATACGATTTCACAACTGATCAGTGTTTCTTGTTGTTATGTTATAAAATAAATTATATTTCTTTGCAGAACTTTCAACCACTGAGCTGTTAGCCCAGTGTGTCCTTTTTTTCTCATTTGGATACGAAACTACAACTACTGCGCTTACTTTTGTTGCATACTGTTTGGCAACGAATCCTGATTGGCAGGAAAAACTCATCAAAGAAGTGGATGAAGCATTCGAAAAACACGTAAGCGTACTTTTTAGGATATTTCAAAACATTCGTGGATATTTTAAATATTTTGTTTGTTGCGGGTTTTTTTTTTTTTTTTTTTTTTTTTTTTTTTTTTTTTTTTGTTATTTCTATTTGATACAAAGGTCATCTACCATTCCCAATCGCTCTTGATTTTGAACCACGATTAGATGACGGGTTGGACATCTGAGTTTGTACCCTTATCTTCAGAGATTTACAATATGTAACTAAATTTTGGACTATTTCTTTTTAAAATGTATTGATGGTATAAATTCAAATTCATCAAAATACAATAACATTATATTTTCAATAATGTATAAAATAAGATCATTCAAAATCTAATTTACAGATTATTAATTTCTTTTTATTGATTAATTTGTTTTATTTAACAATGTTCAAAATTAACTAATGAATTTATTCTCGTGGAGGAACATTTAAAGGTTTGCAATCGGATCACGCGAAATCAGAGTAGCTTACAATCAGGAAACAAAACCGAGGAAAAATTTTACTTTTATTATTTCCATAGACTTCTTATTGCACCTAAAATATTTCATTCAAAAAAACGCTCTCCTCCAATTAACAACTGATATTCAGACAAATGTTACGTATACTATACTCATAATTAAACATTACATATGAATCATGCTATATTTTTAAAATCGCTTCTGTTTGAGTTTAAATTATTCGCAATAAAATTTTTTATACCTCTCTCTCTCTCTGCTTCTTTTTATATATTCGCAATTATTCTAAAAAGTTCTGCTTTGCCGGAAGATGGCGCCTCCGGCGCTAAGAAAATATTTTTAAAATTTTCTATTACTCTTTTACTTGTAGCAGAAAGTTTGTTTATAAAGTGATTAAAATCATTATTCGTGCAAAAAATATTCTTTTCCGTAAAATAAGGCATGAGAAATGTGTATTTAGATATATATTATTAAGACTTTCTTATGAAAGCAAATTATGGATCTTTGTATGTAAAATGCATACATGTAGCGCCATCTGTAGATATTATGTCAAAGCTTGTCAAACATGGCATCAGAAAATTCCGATAGCAAAGATACATGTATTGTAAAAAAAAAATTATAGACTATTTCTCTGACATTTCTACACTACATACTAGATTTATACATATGAGCAATTTACATTCTCTGCAAGTTTCATACCTAAATCGTGTGATTTCATTGGGATTAAGTTCTTTAACCTCTTCAGTACTTTAAAAGCCCCCCCCCCCTTAAATTTCTAATTTTTCATGCATATCTTCGGACGGTAAACACTATGTTATTCTTGCAGAAATTATTTTGAATCTTTCGATTGATTGTTTTCAAAATAAACGTGGCAAGAAAAAATGTGAAAGATCGAGGAAATTACTTTTAAAATCTAATCGTTCATTTTCTATCTCAACAAACATAACACACAACTTGAGATGAAGATCCAAAAGTAAAAACCTCTTTTGAAATAAAACGTATGATGAGATTACAGTGGTGTCCTAAAGTTAAAAATAATTAAGACTGTATACAATAATAAAGCTCTATGGAGCAGAAAAGAGCCTGTTATCGAGGATACATAATCTGTTGATGTTGCGAATAATTGTGCGTATTTAATTTTTTTGTAAGTGATATAATAAGAAAATTAATAAAAACTATGAATGAATGAATTAACTCTAAAAGTAACAAATAGCTCCTTCGATTTTTTTTCTTTTCTAGATTTTTTTGTTGTGTATAATGATCAGGTGGCATTATAGCATGTTGATGAAACGTTATTACGTTGACTTGGTTGCAAAAATATTCGTTGTGGGCCGTAAACTTGGCACGATTGGTGTAAGGCGTTTCCATTCTATCATCAAATGGAATTGCCATACAGATAATAAATCCAAGATGGTGTAGCACTAATGTGAAAATGGAATAATTCTTTATATTGTAAAAATAATTGTATTTATGTTAATTTAATTTCTGTCCTTTAGGAAATATTTGCAGGAACTTACCGAAAAAAGCTTTAAATGCAAATTCTTTTATGCACTTGCATAATTGATATCTTTAATTTTTCTAAAGAATGACGTCGGTTGCTATTAAATCTTCTACATTCCCTATTTTCTGTATAATTCTCAGTATTCTCATGTTTAAAATGTTTTCTTCGTAAAAACACGACGGCTAGATTTTCCTCTGAATGAAAGGTAAGAAAGAAATGATTGTTTTTGTATGGATGAAGGATTGATAGAATCTTAGCATGGATGTACGAAATTTGTGGGGAAAATTTACATTTAATTTCTTATTTTTGATTTGATGCTTCCTATGTTGTCCGTTTTAGAAACCACGTTTTTCCCTCTTGTTTTTGTCTCTGGCGCCATTTTAAAAAACGCAGTTTTTTCTCTTCGTGCTAATTGGCGAAAAAACTTTGTCGCCTAATAAGGAAGTGTTCTGTACTAGGATTTTACCAATATCTCATTCAGGTTCTTCTTACAGCTTTCAAGTTTTGCTTCTAAATTTTCTCGCTACAATGAAATTATAGAGGAACGGAATCTTTCAAAATATCTTAGGGAGAAAAGATATATGATTATACACTCATTGACAAAAAAAATTAGCTCACCAAGAAGGAGTCGTCAAAATGTAACGAAATTTTACATACGCAATGACTACTTTGATATAAGTAAATGATTAGAAATCAAAGAAAAATAATCATTTATTTCAAAGGAAAAGCAAAAGAACGGAGGATTTAATACCCTCTTGAATCTCCTCTAGTGTGAATGCACGATGCGAAACAATCGGGCATTGAGGCAGACAAGTTCTGTATGATGTCTTGAAACATTTCGTTTCATATATGCTGTAACCTTGCCTCTAGTTCGTTCAGACTCGGGGAATGCCTACCTCGCCATCCCAAATGATCACAGATATGTACGATTGGAGACAAATCTGGGGATCATGCAGGCCAAGGAAGGGTTAAAACAGTACAGAGACTGTCTTCTGACACCATTGCAGTGTGAGGCCGAGCATTGCCTTGTTGAAAAATGTCTCCTGGAAGCCGTTGCATGAGTAACAACACATATGGTTGCAGGATCTCATGGACACACCCCTGGGCTGTCATGGTGCCACGCATCAATACTAGGAGTGCCCGTGTATTGTGGGCAATGGCACCGCATACCATCACACCAGCTTTGGGAGTGGTGTGTCGCTGTAAAGCAAAGGCAGGATTGAGGCGTTCACCACGAGGCCTCCACACACGAACATAATTGGCATCACTGCTGAGATTGAATCTGAATTCGTCACTAAAGACGACTTGGTTTCATTCCGCTGCAGTCCAGTTTCCTCGTGCGCGGCACCACTCCAAACGGAGCCGTAGATGGGTGGGCGTCAGGGGAAGCCCACGTAATGGGCGCAGCCATCACAAATATCATTCAGCCAGGCTCCTTCACATGGTTCGAAAAGACACATGGGCCCCTAGTGAAGGCGCTACATGTGCCTGGATGGCGGCCGATGAAGCAGTTGGCTGTACGTGTGCATTTCTTATGATGTGGTGGTCTTCTCGACGACTGGTCTGTCGAGGGCATCTTGAGTCTGGTCTTCGTGCAAATGGAAACTCTCGGATCCATTGGTTCCAACAACTCCTCACAACATAATCAGAGCGGCCTAATTGACGAGCTACTCGCCTGACTGAACACCCATCTTCCATCATGCCGATGATTCTCCCCCTCTCAAACTCCGACCGCTGCTCATATTGTCTTCAAAAAGCATATCTACCTCAGCGCTTCCTTTGTAAACGATTCAGCACACTCAAATAAGCTTTGGTTAGCTGTTTTATACTCCACGGAGAACGACGTTAAACGCCCTCTACCAGCTATACGTAATGCTCAATCACGCTGCATTTCTAATCATCTGCATATCACCCCAACATGTACCTTTATGTCAAGTTTCGTTACAATTCTGCAATTATTTCTTGGTGCGCTAATTTTTTGTTTGTGAGTGTAACTAGAAATTTTTATAGTTATCTAAAATTCAACTATAGTGTTTCTAGGATTTTTTGTAGCCACGTTTTGTAACACTTAATCTACATATAGATGGCGCCACATGAAGTAATTTTCATTAGAGAAGACTTCAAGAGCTCGAAGGTGAATCGATAACTGTGCGGAAACAAGGTATTCACATAACGAGACTAAAAAACGTGTTATTCAGTTTTTGCTTTTTTTATTGTTGTGATTATACATTCTCTTCAGAGACGTCTTAAGACTCTTTGAGGCTCTGTGCTCAGAGAAATCTTGAGATACTTTGAAGCCTTGTGCCCCTATGCAACCCAGAATATAGAATCAATTGTTAAATACTTGTTTAAATGATAATTTGAAACAAATAAATGTGCACGACTTACAATCTCAAAAATCTAGGAACAAACTGGCTCGACCGTTGGCCGCATTTCGGGTAAATACACTGCTGGCCACCATAAATGCAACACCAAGAAAGATAAGAGATAGCACAACAAAATTTATTTTGTAGATAACGCGTTGACCAAGTATCAAATGATTAAATCTATAGACTTCTGTGAAGTGTGGCTCCTGCCAGAATCAGTAACCAGAGTAGCCGCCATTGTTGGAGTTCAGTGCTGCCACACGCCTCGGCATTGATTCAAAGAGACTTTAGATGTGTTCTTGGGGTACAGCAGACCAAGCAGCTTCCACACGTTTGCCAAAGTTGACCTGGTGTGGCAGCTGGGGGTGTAATCTGGGTCAATCGTTGAGGAACCATGGACCACATGTTTTCTATCGGCGAAATATCCGGAGAGCGAGCCGGCCAGGGAAGCAATTCAATCCGGTGATTGGCGAAGAACCTTTGGACAATACGTGCCACGTGTGGTCGCGCATTATCTTGTTGAAATATGGCTGTGGCCAAGCCCTGAAGGTAAGGAAGGACAACTGGCTCCAACACCTCGGAGATGTATCGCTGGCTGTTTAAAGTACCGGCAGTGCGTACTAGAGGAGTGCGAGAGTGATATCCAATACCATAATACCCGGTGCAGGACCAGTGTGGTGGTACATACCGCAGCTGTTCAGCATCCTCTCTCCACGGTATCTCCAGACTCGAATCCGACCATTGTGGTGTTGCAGACAGATGCGTGACTCGTCAGTAAAGATAACTTCATTTAATTCTGCAACCCACATCCTTCTTTCATCCCACCATTGGCGGCGGAGACGTCTGTGGTTCTGCGTCAAGGGTAGACAAAGCAATGGACGTCTTGCGGACAGACCACTCTGCTGTAAACGGCGTCGAATCGTACGCGCAGACACTGAATGATGCGTTACAGATTCAATGTGTTGTGCTATGGTTCGTAATGTGGCTGAGTGATCCGTCACTGCCATGCGCACAATTTGCTTGTCCTCACGTGAAGTGGTGTACTGAGGTGCATGCGATCGACCACGTCGGTTCGTCGTACCGTCCTGCATGCAACAGTCACATATCCGCATTACAGTTGTTTGGTTTCGTCCAACACGACTACCGATTTCCCTGAAAGGTAATCCACAATCTCGGTAGGCCACTATCTTTCCTCTGTCGAACTCGGATACTTGATCAAAAGCTGATCGCTGTTTTCTAAGAGACATAACTGATCGTTTTTTGAAAAAACCACAAGAAAAACACAATTGCCGAACTTGAAATCGTCGAAATCTCCAAGCCTTAAATAGCGCTTTGAGGTGGCGCCACAGGCGTGCGTGATATGTGTCTGCGCTGAAATTCTAATCATTTGCATATCTCACCTACGCTAATGCATGTTGTAAATTTCATGTTATTTACGTGCTTCCTTCAGGGTGTTGCATTTACGGTGGCCAGCAGTGTAAGTTGAATGAGTGTTTATGATATTAGGCTTATGCCTAGACATGGACAATGACTTCGCACAATATTACATTTTTACCACTTTTGCCCTTTGACATACGGTTTGAAATTCCCTGTTTTTTGGAAAATATAAACGGAAAAAAAATTGACCATTAAAATTATTCGAATTAAAACAGAGTCGAGAACGATACGAGGCCCCCACCAACGGCGAGGCCCTGGACTCGGGCCAAGTTGGGCAATACCTTAAGAAGTCCCTGATTCCTTTTACTTCAAGGTTATTCTGTCTTCCACATAGAAGGACGGCCTTAGATATAGAAAGGCCTTGTAATTCTCATTCAAAAGAGAGCGATTTCTATAAAAAAAGAAATGTCGAAGTATGATTTTTTTATCCATGAGCATGTGATTCCCCCCCCCCCCACACTCACACACACTGTTGAGAAATTACATCCAATTAAAATTCGAAGAAAAGTGTTTTTATTGAACTAGATGAATATAGTTGATCCCTTCCCAAAAATTTGCGTCCTAAAACTGAAGCAAAAATTGTTAAATGTTATGCATTTTATTAAATATAAATTTTAATTTTAGTTGCACTCTGACTATATAGAACCAAAATCTAAAATTATTTTATTCAGTATTACACATTTTAACTTCAGAATAGCAAAAAAAAACTGTCAAATATTTACATACTACACAAAGGATTCGTAATCACATATGTTTTATTTTGTATATTTATTCATAGAATTGTTTTCTATTTTCATTTAAGTGATACACATAACATTCAAGAATTCATTCTTTTAACGCTTTAAAATTGGAAATTTATTAACAGTTACCATGCTATCCAGTTTTAAATCTGCAAATTGGATACTAGTATCATTCTTTTGATTTTTTTTTTTATATAGCGAATAAAGGTTCTCCAAGGTGATACTTGATGTGATACTTTTCTACTATTCAGGTTCATGGACGGATATGAGCCCAAGCATCCCAATATGCTTACCTTCCGTTCGGGGCTGGACCTCGGAACTGTCTGGGCATGCGCTTTGCTCTACTAGAGATCAAGATGTGCTTAGCCAACCTGCTCAGACACTTCAGGTTGAAACCACACGCCACCACTAAGGTATGTGTAATTATTTTCTTTACAGTAATATGTATAATTATTTAGAATGAGGGTTAATTTTTAAAAATTCGTTTTCATAATGAAAGGCTACTTAAAATGGTTATTGGAAGATATTCGAATCGCGTTCAACAAACTTTTTTCCCTTCATGAAGGAAACCCGCCGTGAAGAGAGACAGATGCACGTTAAATCTGCCAAGTTTCATAGTCCTCGCATTGGCGTGGAGAGGAAATTTGTAGAGGTGGTAACAACTCAGGTGTTATCCTCGTCACTTGACCGAGTTCCGGAATTATGAGGTTTATTGTCAAATAACTTTAATGAAGCATCAAAGTACGACGTTAATAAACGTTGATGTTAACTGTCGATCACACAACCATCTTACATGAACTTAATTAATCAAACCTCCAACGCAGAGAAAGAGTTTTATTAATGTCGTATTATTAAGATACACGAACACTACCGGCGACTGACCAAAGTTTTGAACCTTGGTCAAATGACGAATATTATATCTAAGCTGATATCTCACACTCCAAACTTCCCCACCACACCTACTTGAGGACTCTGAGTCTCGACAGCTTAAACTTGCGTTAGCCCCTCTACACGGTGGTTCTTAAGCGGCGCACTGATTCGAGTCCACTTCCCGACGTACGGAAATAACGAACATTCTGCTGTTATTTGAAGTGGACAGTATATCATTGTTGTGCAAATTGAAATTCCCTTTTTGACAACTCTGGATGAAAGTGGGATTTTCCCTTACCCTATAAGGAGCTAGGGATGGAAAAGTGTTTATTGGCTAATTTGAAATATTTGGAAGTAATGTTGTTGTTGTTTCTAATGCCACTTGTCTGACGCAGTCAGATCGAGGCCCATGAATTTCATCATGGTGTCGGGCTATATTGTATGCCTGTCGTTAGCCGTAGCTTTGAACACCATGCAGGTGACGTTAGGATTTGGCTCGGTTACACCCCAATTTTGAGGGAGAACACCCTGGGTGTGGTCAGGGGCCTCCCACCTCTCTTCCTCTTCCACCAACCTCACGAGAGGATTTGCGGCTCGACGGCTATTTAGAGTACCCCCATGCCACGAAAGCACTATACATTTACAAACATCCATGCCTTCTCCGGGATTTGGACCCAGGCCCTACGGCATAGCAGTCAGCGTCGCTAACCACTATACCGGATGGGCGACGGAAGTAATTATTTTGTAATGGAAATTATTTAATGATATGTTCATTTATGAAATGAGTTTCATCCTATCTCTTCCATTTCAGGTCCCGTTGCAGTACAAAAAAGGTTCCATTTTTCTCACCGTCAATGACCTTTTACTTGAAATAGAGAAAAGAATTCACACAGAAACATAATCGTAACAATAATGGTTCGGAAGCATGACTTTTTTCTCAACATGATTGCTTTTAGCATAAGCCCTGGGGTTTATATTGAAGCAATGAGTCTTCTGTCGACGTCTAAACAGCTGGCCTTGGAAGAAATTGAATAGTAAAAAACCTGTGATAAAAAACTGGAATAATATTTAACAAATAGTAAAATATTTGTTGAATGAACTCTTGCAACGAACTATTGTAAGATGTACTGGTCTTCTTAATTGTTTCAATGAGCGATTTCTTTTTGTAAATATTCATCAAAAATTCATTGTATTTGTATGCGTTTGTTTCGATAAATACTTGTTTTTGAAGTCTTGAATATTTCATTCTTTGAATTAGTTTGTTCATTCACCGAGGATACAATTATTTTTAGGACACACACTCAATGTTTACTTCAGAGTGTGGTCGTCGTAATCGTGAGGGATTGAAAGTATTCAAGTCGAAACCTGGGTTCAAATCCAGATTCCTTCCATCTAAGTGCAAATTTAGTCAGAAAGTCTTTCCAAACGTGGTTTCTCAAAAGCTTATCAGGTATCGGTAATTACGGATAACACTCCAAAGTGATCTTTTCTTCACCATGGGATTCATTGTCTTTGGGAAACAGTGATGAATCTCTAACGTGTCCTAGCTATCTTTCCCCATTTACGGCCCTCTTTATTCATCCAATACTCTCATTTTTTCTTATATACACTGCTGGCCACCGTAAATGCAACACCAAGAAAGACAAGAGATAGCACAACCAAATTTATTTTGTAGATAACATGTTAACCAAGTCTCAAATGATTAAATTTATAGACTTCTGTGATGTGTGTTCCTGCCAGAATCAGTAGCCAGAGTAGCCGCCATTGTTGGAGATCACCGCTGCCACACGCCTCGGCATTGATTAAAAGAGACTTTGGATGTGTTCTTGGGGTACAGCAGACCAAGCAGCTTCCACACGTTGCTAAAGTTTATCTGGTGTGGCAGCTGGGGGTGTAATCTGGGTCAATAGTCGAGCAACCACATGTTTTCTATCGGCGAAAGATCCGGAGAGCGAGCCGGCCAGGGAAGCAATTCAATCTGGTGATTGGCGAAGAACCTTTGGACAATGCGTGCCATGTGTGGTCGCGCATTGTCCTGTTAAAATATGGCTGTGGCCAAGCCCTGAAGGTAAGGAAGGACAACTGGCTCCAACACCTTGGAGATGTAGCGCTGGCTGTTTAAAGTACCGGCAATGCGTACTAGATGAGTGCGAGAGTGATATCCAATACCGCCTCATACCATAATACCCGGTGCAGGATGCAGCTGTTCAGCATCCTCTCTCCACGATGTCTCCAGACTCGAAACTGACCATCATGGTGTTGCAGACAGATGCGTGACTCGTCAGTAAAGACAACTTTATTCTGCCGCCCACATTCTTCTTTCATCGCACCATTGGCGGCGGAGACGTCTATGGCTCTGCGTCAAGGGTAGACCAAGTTATGGACGTCTTGCGGACAGACCACTCTGCTGTAAACGGCGTTGAATGATATGCGCAGACACTGAATGAGGCGTTACAAACTCATTGTGCGGTGCTATAGTTCGTGATGTGACTGAGCGATCTGTCACTGCCATGCGCACAATTTGCCTGTCCTCAAGTGAAGTGGTGCACTGAGGTGGATGTGATCGACCACGTCGGTCCGTCGTACTCTCCTGCATCCAACGGTCACATATCCGCATTACAGTTGCTTGGTTTCGTCCAACACAACTACCGATTTGCCTGAAAAATAATCCACAATCTCTTTAGGCCACTATCCTTCCTCTGTCGAACTCGGATACTTGATCAAAAGCTGATCGCTGTTTTCTACGAGACATAACTGATCGTTTTTTGAAAAAAAAACACAATTACCGAACTTGAAATCGTCGAAATCCCAAGCCTTAAATAGCGCTTTGAGGTGGTGCCACTGGCACCACCTCAAAGCGTTGTGTCTGCGATGAAATTCTAATCCTTTGCATATCTCACCTCCGCTAATGCATGTTGTAAATGTCATGTTATTTGCGTGCTTCCTTCATGGTGGTGCATTTACGGTGGCCAGCGGTGTATATAGATTCCTTCAATTTGTTTTTAGATTAGAGACTTTTAGCAATTGGCCCATATGATGCATTTCAGTAGTTTCCAGGAAAGTAACTGCTCTGTTTGAAGCAACTTTACAAAATCTTAGTTCCAAAAAGAAAAAAACTAAAATATTATTTTAGTCAGTGACCTTGGCTTCTAAATGGTTTTATTGATGATGACATCCGTTGCTTTGTCGGTACTTAATGCCATCTATAATAGTTACGTCTTACGGTCTTTTGTTTGGGCATATGGACCGCTTTCGGCCCCCAATAGCATATCTGGCGGGAAATTTAATGCAGAAAGTAGTTACGTATAGTCCTATGTTTGCTTTATGAGTGAAAACCATATCAACATCACACTATAAAGGAACTCGAGGGCTATGGGCAACTAACTCCGCAATTTTAAATTTCTGTCAAGTGACGAGGACGTCACCTGAGCAGGCACCTCCTCGACAATTTACCACACTAACGGGAAGACATTGAGCTTCGACAGATTTTAACATGCAATGACCCCTTCTACACGGTGGGTTTTCAGTGGCATCAGGACTCGAACCCGTGACACTCCGTTCTCAAGTTCTTTACCACGACCACTAGGCTACCACGGACACTCGTGTTTCTTAAAGGCGAGAAGTTAATACTCACTCACTGTTGCATCTCAAAATCCTCGACATGATGTGAAATTAAAACGAAACAACTCGTAGCACATTTATCTTTTTTATGTCATTATTTCTACTTGCATTTAACCATGAAGGATCATTCTCGTCAAGATACTATAATTTTTCCCCTATCACAAGTGAACATAAACTATTAAAACTGCATTCAAAGATTTATTTATCAATTTGATATGGCTTCAATTACTTTCAAAATGTTTCATTTCCTTATTTTTGAATTGTACAGATGGAATCTCATTCCGAGTGAAGAATGCAATTATTGGTAATCATTCAGATATATGAGAGGCTTAAGGTATCCGACTGGTTGTGACATTTTTTTTTTTAAAAATGGAGGCGTGTGGATTTTTTTGTTGTTTTTAGATTTTTTTAGTACATGAAAAGAAAAATATGCTAAAATTAAGAAGAGAAAAATAAATTATTATAACTATAATGGGAAAAAATAGGTAAAAATTGACAAAAAATAACATAAACGCGGTCCATTCTGTACCAAAGGTTTATGAACAAATTTTCAATTTTTCAATTCTGATGTGTTGCTATGTTATTCATTTTGAAATGACCATCGATTAGAGATATTCTAATTTTTACAAAACTGGAGAACTTTATCTTAGTTATTATATGAAATTGCTTAAAAAACAGTAATTATATTCACTGCAAATTTTGTAATAAAACAGTGATTGATAAATCTGAAGTTGAAATTATTTCTACTATTATACAGAATATGCACACAAAAAATCAGTTAATTACTTTCAAAACTTTTTGAGCAATTTCTGCCCCAGTTTGAACCTTTTTTTTTTTAAAAAAAAAGAACACATACACATTTTAAAGTGTGACATCTTGCTTAATTCTGTTCCGGCCTTTCATCTGTTCCGGCCATTCACTTTTCCACCGAACGTGCCAGTTGTTTTCCACACCCACCGATAGGATTGAGTGGCTCCGCCAATCAAATCACTGGGAGGCTTTGCCCTCCCAGGGAAAACTATCGCAGGGGCCAATCGTATCAAGGCGAACGGACTTCGTCCGCTCGCTATCTCTAGCAGGCGTAATCCCACTGCCCATAAATTATCCTCTTTCTTTAATTTTTCTTTTTTAAAATTTATGCAACACTAATTTCAGTAATTTAATTTATTAACTCTGATGCGGAGGACATCCCCTTCGGGGATAGGAACTCCATAATTTACACACCACTTGCATCTTCCTTAAAGTAATGGCATCTGCTTTTACTGAAACACTTGTAGTTTTTATTCTAGTGAACGGAAAATGATAAACTTGGTATTTTTATGAAGCTAATAAGATGGCCTATAACATAAAATCATAAAAAAAATTGTCAATTTTTGGAAAATTCACTATTTTAGGGTAGTCGGATACCTTAACCAATAGCTTTGATTTGACGATAATTTGATTCAAAAACAGTCTTTAAAAACCATCCTGGAGAATATTAGGAGCAGTTTAAAATCAGATCGTATAACCCGTTGTTGAGCCAGAGAGTGACATGAAGGTCGGAATACACAAAATCCGGATTTCAAAATTTTTATGTCATTCGAAAGCTCCAGGTACTTCATCAAAAGACTGTAATGCATTTCCAATTCATTGTTGGTATAAAATAGTACTTACCTATTAGACCGCTGTTTGGCGGTAGCCTAGTAGACTCGTAGCAGGCTTGTCCTGAGTTCAAGCCGAGTACTACTGAAGACCCATCATGTAGGGGAGTTGATGCATGTTAAATATGGCGATACTCAAATGTTCTCCCTTTGGTGTGGTGTGGTGTGGAAGTTAGAAGAGGAGGGTGCCAGATCGGTATCGTACTTGACTCTTGTCCATGGTTCAAAATGACGAGGTCCGTCGCCAAAAGCCCTCGTGTAGCTGAATAGCGCGACGTTAATATTCACTCACTCACAATCCTCTGGGGGGCACAATTTGAGAAACGCTGCCTTATAAGCAACAATTGATATTATAGACCAGGGGTGGCCAACCTTTTTAGGAAGAATGCCACTTTCAGATAAAAAATAATTAAGCGTTCCACTTCCAACTTTTTGAGAGGCCACGGTGGTCTAAAGGTCAAGGTAACGGACACGTGGCTGGTGTGTCATGAGCTCGAGCCCAGTACTACTGAAGATTCACCGTGTAGGGGTGCGATGCACGCTAAATCGGTAGAGAGATCAAACATTCTCCCACTGGTGTGGTAGTTAGGAGAGTGGGTTTCCCGCTCAGGTATCGTCCTCGGCACTTGACCGTGGCTCAAAATTACAAGGTTTGTCACCAAAGCCCTCGTGTAACTGAAGAGTGCGGTGTTAATATTCACTCACTCCAGCTTTTTGAAAAAGTGTTACTTATAGGCTTATTATGTAATTTTTAAGCAAAGAGCACATTTTTAAAGCACCAGTCTAAGTAGTGGAAATTTTAAAAATAATATAATAAATGAGACACCAAAACACAAATTTAAATTTTAGTGTTGATCATTTCAGTTTCTTTTGAACGATATTTTGATTCTATTACGTTCATAATAGAAAACATTTGTTTTTTACGAGTGAAAAAAAGCTTTGGAAAGCCAACTCGCACAACAATGTAGATGCATTCCCTACACGATAAATTTCTACTGAATCTCAATTGAGTTTATTTAAAATAAATTTTGAATTTTTTTTTTGTCCAAGACAATCGCATTTCAATAAAATTGTGCGAAAAAAATTGCTAGTTGTTATTTTTTCAAATAAAAATTTTTTTTTACTATGCCTTTGCGTGCTACTATTGCAACTCCTCCGTGCCACTTTGTGGCACGCATGCCGCGGGTTGCCCCCCCCCCCTGTTATAGACCAAGATGAGTTGTAGAGAGAATCACTGAGTAATGGATTCCAGACTTGATTTTATCAAAGAGTCACAATAAAATACTGTTCATTGAATTCAACTCTTTCAAAAATTCGAATGATCGTGGTCAGTAACTTATGACCAATGTTGAAGAACTCTGGTGCAACTGTAGACGTACGGTGTAGAGTGGTTGATGTATAGTAAATCTGTCGAGATTCAAAGTCATCACGTTGGAGTGCCGAAAAAGTTTAGAAGGGGGGGTTCAGATTAGGTGTTCTTCTCTTTTCACTTGACCACTGTTCCAAATTGCGAAATCCATCACCAATGTCCCTCACGTTACTATAGCGACATTAATAAAAATCAAATCAAACTGAAAATCTTTCTTTGACCGTAATACCACGACCTGGTGGTAAAATCTAGAATTTCGTTGCTTGATTAATTGGCTGTTTAATAGCGTTACAATTAGAAGTTAAACAAGGGCTATTGGCGATCGTACTCGTAGTTATGATTCATGTGAAATGACAGGGATGACACCTGAGTAAGCACCCTTCTCTCAGGTGTCGTATTTAAGATTCTGTTGAATCTTTAATGCAATGTTGTCAAAGATGTCAACTGATACACCCCATCAGGAATCTAAAAAGAAATATATATAGTACAACAAAATACTAGTTGAGCTATAAAATGAATAAGTACCATTGCTTAACCCAGTTTCAATCTGCAAATATTAAGATCAATGTTCTTCCTTATAAAACAATACTGATTTTTTGTTACATTTTTGTCAAGCGTTATTTGTCTCCAAACTTCCACAGCATAACAACCTGAGGTCCTAAGATAAATATCTTAGGACCTCAGGTTGTTATGCGTACATCCGTACTCTACACGGTGGTTTTTTTAAAGTACCAGGACACGACAAATTCAATGGTCAAGAATTCGTGGTCATGACCACTCGGCAACCACGGCCGCTATGCCTCGTGCTTATGAAGTTTTTTTTTTTTCAAATCCAGATTCTCTCATACAATAGAATAATGTGGCTAAATGTTACAAGAACTTTGATGTTCTAAGACCCGCCATGTAGGGGAGGCGGATGCACGTTTAATATGTCGAGGCTCAAACATCCTCCCGTTGGTGTGGTCGGAGAGTTAGGAGAAGTGGTGCTAGCAGAAGTATTGTCCTCGTTACTTGACCGAAGTTCAAGATTAAGAGGTCCGTCACTAATAGCTCTCGTGTTGCTTTATGGAGCGGCGTTAATACAACTCTCCTTCACTCACTGGATGTACTTGGGTAATATAATCAGAGCAAAAGGAAATTACGAGTGAGAGTTATATCAAGAGAGGGAGTGAATATTAACGTCGCCCTCTGTTCAGCTACACGATGGCTTTTGGCGATGGACCGCATAATTTCGAACCATGGTCAAGTGACGTGGACGACATCTGAGCTGTCACCCCCTCTCTTAACTACTAGGTACCACACCAACGGGAGGACGTTTGAGCTTTCGACAGATTTAACGTGCATCGTTCCCCTACACGGCGGGTCTTCAGTGGTACTGGGCTCGAACTCATGACATGCTAGACATGATCCGATGCCTTGACCACTTGGCTACTACGACCGAGAGTTATATCAAAGTTGCACTATAAAAGCAATACTAGGGCTATTGGTGACAAACCTCGTCATTTTGGATCTAGGTCAAGTGACGAGAATGAACTTCAATTGGCACCAACCTTCCTAACTTCTACACCAGAAGAAGGACATTGAGCCTCTACACTGTAGATGCTTAATATCTTGTAGAGTCTACAGGTTTAACGTGTTCATCAGCCCTTCTACACGCCAGACCTTTTATGACATCAGGACTCGAACTTGCAACGTTCCGTCTACGAGCTTGAGAACATAACTACTAAGCTACGATGGCATTTCCTTTATCGACGTAAGAATGGAAATGGTATGAATTAAAAACCAAACTAGTTTCCTCGCAACGTCCTAAAAAGGGCGAGATCCAATAGCTTATTTCTATTTACTATGTAGCCTGGTTACTTCAGAGCGATATTTAAAAACCGAACTCCAATCGGTTCAAAATCATTAATTTTTGGGAAGTGTATGCTACATCACAAAACATTATAGAATTGAGAGTGATTACGCATCGGAAAAAGTAAAGTGAAGTAGGTATTATTGTGATGGGAGACAGTGGTATTGGAAAGTCATCTCTTATTTCTACATTAATTGGGCCTAAGACGGTAAAGCTTAAAAGATTTCGATTCGCGTTTAGGTATCGTATGACGATGGATTTCTCAACTAGAGCTGTACCCTCTTGCGTATCTATGATATGAAAGTTACAACCGAATTCGATAGACTATGGAATTAGTATGAAAGCCTTCGTGTGGACGCTGTCCTGCTTTGCTTCGCCGTGGATGACCGAAAAAGCTTCGAAAACATCAAAACACGTTGGGTGCAAGAGGTCAACAAATATTTCAATAACGCTGTTGTAATTCTTGTTGGACTGAGGTTAGAGAGAATGCTGGAGGACACTGTCGTAGCTCCCGTCTTCTACTGTGGGAAGGGATCGAAATAAGAAGAAAATTTCATCTGAAAGAGTTTTTCGTAATCGCGTCTTTAAGAAAAGATTGTGTGAAAACTGTTTTTGATCACAGTTGCCCACGTTGTGGTATGAAGATGCCTTGTGAATGTTTTCGCCGCTGAGTGGTGTATAGAACTGTTTGCGCTGAACTGATTTTATACTACGAACTCTTTACAATGAATTCCAAGGTACACTCTAACTATATTTTGCTTTAATAATTTTGTAGCCCAATTTTTAACTTGTTTTTTTTTAACAAGCCCGTTTTATATCACTCGTTTCAAATAAAACAGATTAATTTATCTTGCATTACTCTTTGTGATAACTTTGCATAAACTACGTAACTATGCCTTTCATCTGGTATATTGGTAGTGACGTTGACTGCCGGGCCGTAGGGCCTCGGTTTGAATCCTGGAGAAGACAGGAATGTCAGTAAAAGTATAGCACCTGTGCAGCAAGGGGACACTTTAAATATTCGTCGAGCATAAGGTCCAGTTGCGAGGTTGGTTGACGGCGAAAAGAGGTGGGAAGCCACTGACCCCCCCCCCGGATGTTCTTTCTCAATGTATCCTCATCTCAGGGTGTCACCTGCATGGTTCTCAAAACTACGGATAACGACAAGCGTAAGACTAGCCCCTTGAATTTCGTGGGTCTCGATATGACACCGTGGCATTAGCAAGAGCATATAAGAACTATGTTCCAGAAACTGGACACATTTTTGCTGTTCTTAAAACCTATTTTTTAAGGGGAGGGTAGATAGTTAAAAAACACTTCGGCAATCCATAACATGTGTATTTGAGGAATTGATAAAAAAAAAAGCTTTGAATTTCTTTTGTTAAAAAACATGCGGCTTTAGGGGAAATATATTATTCAGATCGATTAAGTGTTAATGTGCTCGTACTATCTGCAGTTCAGTCACTAAAAGCAATTTTTGGTATATATTTTGTATATATAGTTTTGGTAAATACAACCCTTGCGGATTACCGCCACAAAATAAATTGCAGTCGGTTTAACAGCAGCCCCAAAGCCCTTTTTACCCTGCTTCAGTTTACTTTGCCATTTACGATGACCGAAAGTATTAATTGGAAGAAGTATTAATGACTTCTGGCGTTAAATTCAATATGAAAATATCCATGGTTTGTGAAAACTATTCACAAAACTTCCGTGATTATTATAATTGAAATCTATTTTTGAAATAAAGAAGTAATTCACTTTTCAAAAAGAATTTTGTGAATTCAAGCATTCTTTAATACAAATTATTTTTAATCATACTTCGAAAGTGTTTTCAAATAGTTCAAAACTCGAATCAAAGATAGTTCCTTTCTTTGATATGGTTGTTGTGTCCTTCCCGAAGGGAAGGAATGAAAGTTGCCAGAGCCTGTGAGACAAGTAGGACTTCTAAACGATAGATAATGTGATACCACCTGTCTGTAACTCTATAATTTAGGTATAGAACTGGAGGGAAATATTCTCCAGCTCCCTACACTCGTGGTTTCTGCTGCGACCGCCCACAAGACTTTCGGACTCGCTGATTTAACGAGCACGTACTCGGTGGTATTTGGTGGCATCGAACCCAGGCCCTCCGGTCTGGAGTCCGATGCTCTAACAACTAGGCTACCCACGGCCCTTTTCTTTGATATAATTCTCATTAATGCCACACTCTAAAGCAATGTGATGGGCCTCATAATTTTGAAACGAGGGACGAGGACGACATCTGTGAGCTTGCGTTCTTCTCTAAAATACCACAGTACGCCAACCGGAGATTAGTAAATTTCATCAGCTCCTCTACACATTGAGTGTTCGTGTGAGCTAGGGATCGGACTCATGACACCTTGGTTATGAGTTCGTGATCATAATCACTTCGCTACTGCGGCCACTAAAAAGCATTTAAATTAATTGTGAAAAATGTACGATTATTAAATATTATAATTATTAAAGAAAACAAATAAAGTCAACTTCATTTGAATGTTTTAAAAATTTTTAATCAATCACGATAGTTAACACTGCAAAATCACTTCATGTGTATAAATTTGTGGGGGGGAAATTGGGCCTTTTTGCAAAGAATATTGCAATCTGAAAAATAATCAAGTTTTCAAAATAACGTTTAAAGACTCCCATGTGTTTGTTCAAAACTGTTGACTTAATGTATTCTATAACTAAATGGAATACAATATTTGAGCCAAATGACAATAATTGAAATACGCGATGACTTTTAAATAAATTACAAAAATATATTGATAATAATATAGTATTCTAATTTTTTAAAGCATATTGTGACTTCAAAAACCTTAAATAATAATCATGCTTTTTAAAAATGGGATTTTTATTGAGATTGAAAAAAAAAATTCTTGTCGATTATATAAAAAATACAAAAGTACTATTCATTATTTAAAATCCTTTATTATTTATATTTCCGTTTAGAAGAGAGAATGAATATACAATATATATGATTCATTTCTCTCTCTCTCAAGGAAAGTTATTGTACTAGAATAATATGCAAGAAAAAAATGAAAAGTATTATTTGACCACAAAATACAATTTCATCAAATTAAATGTTGTCGCCAAATGTCGCGATATGCAGCCAATAATAGAAACCCGTTCATGCGCTTGTTAAAATACAATAATGGCGATGACAGCAAATGGTGAGATTTTTCCGAATTGGCGATGTCATTTGATATGGTAAAATGGTCGGTGGTATAATACATTAGTGCCGAAAGAACAAAGGAGAAAACATATCAAAACTTAATTATTCAATAATCGTACCTATAAGATAAGACTATTTTACAACCTTTCTTCCATATTCCTGTAATGTAATTCATAACTTTGGATAATATTTATTATTTTGATATAAAACGGTATAAACGTCTTTCTACAAATTCTGTATGAAATCAAAATATTTAATACGAGGAATACCCGTGAAAATTAAGGATTTTTTTTAAACATTTGTGAATGTAAAGAAGACATTTTGTCTATACGAATTCGTACTTGTTTGTGTCTTGTTTTTATATTAAAAGTTTATCACAATAAATATTTCAGCCATCACTGCTTGCTGCTATTATTGTTTAATGTTTAAAACAAGAATACATTAAGATATTTGAAAATCAAACAATACATTTTTAAAACGTGAAATAATTATTTTGTTTAAGAAGCTAAAGCAATGGCTCGTTGTCTACCAGTTGTGAATTTTGTTGTGGAAAAGCTGCGTTTGGTACAGCTTGCTGTTGGCCGCTGCAGCCATATAATAGGGATCTTTTTTCCGAAAGTGAACTTTTTTACGCCGCTTCTTCACTGTCCATGCCTTGACGAAAACTAGGAAAGTCCCGATGAAGTCGTATACGGTCACCAAAGAAACTCCCAGCCACATTCCCATGTATCCACCAATACTGCTGAACATCTCCAGACTCTAAGGGAAGAAAAACAAGATATCAATAATTGGCATGGCCAAGTAATTTTAGCACGTTTTTCACATGTTGTATTTTACAATAATGCAACTAATGAACTTTTTACTAACAGAAAGTAGTACTGTACCACTCCTCTAAATGTACTACTATTGAGCTGAAAAGAAAAAATTCTGGGAAAATTTTGTGTAAATTCAATAAAATTTTGTGTAAACTCAGTAAAATTTGGGATAAATTTGGTAAAATCCCGAGATATTCAGGAAAATCTTGTGAAAAATTCGGAAAATTCCATGGAAACTCGGAAAAATTTGAAATATTTTATGGAAAATTTAGTACGATTTTGTTGAAAACTAGGTAAAATTTGAGAAAATTGTTATAAACTAGCAAAATTCGGGAAAACTATGGGAAAATTTAAATATGATTCGGCTCATCTAGGGCACAAATGCAACCCAATGCCGAAAACCCGAGGTCAATTGTTTGCTTATTGGCTGAGAAAAAGGTACGACAAAATATGGAACGAAGATGAAATTTGCGTCCTAATAGCGCTTTTGTTCCACTACGTGAAAAACGCGCTAAAAACTAGTCACGTGGTTGTCCACCAGGGAACCTCAAGACTGTTGCTTTTTTTAATTCCCGAGTAACAAACTTTGAATCCTTTGATTAGTTTGTAGTACGACGTAAATAAAACTCTCCCCCCGCCTCTGAACTGAACTCAGTGGCGCAACAGGCCATGAGGGCCTACTGTTTCTATCTCAGGTTAAGTGACCTTAGGCTCTGGGGTGCATGTGCAGATGTTTCGGTCAAGTGGTCAGTCTGACGCGAAACCCTACACTGTTCAGTTCCCAAGCAAGTAGGATACTCATTTATTGACCCACTAAAGGGACGAAAGGCTGAGTCGACCTTGCCCAATCCGGGATTTGAATTCCAGACCTGTTAGTGGGAAGCGTGGTACACTACCCCTCAGCTACTGGACTTAACCTTCCCCCTCTGAGAAACAATTAAAACCGAGTGAGTGAGAGAATATTAACGTCGCACTGATTAGCAACACGAGGGCTTTTGGCGACGGTCCGCGTAATTTTGAACCATGGTCAAGTGACGCGGACGACACCTGAGCTGGCACCCCCTCTCCTAACCACCACACCACACCAACGGGAGGACGTTTGAGCTCTCGACAGATTTAACGTGCATCGCACCCTACACGGCGGGTCTTTAGTGGTACTAGGATCGAACTCATGACATTCTAGCCATGATCCGATGCTTAGACCATTCAGCCACCGCGGCCTCACAATTAAAACCGAACTCCACCTTTAAAAAAAACGCCACTGTGATAACTTATAATTAGATTTAGATATAAGGCGTTCTCTTTTATACATACATTAATAAATCCGATCTCAAAGTAAGAAAAAGCAAGTTTAAAAAAATAAAGTATATATATATATATTATATTTTTTTTAAATTTAATGTTACCTTTAATAGTTAAATTTAAAAATTAGACAAACTTAGTGTTGCGAATAAAACGTTGATCCTTACCTCAAATTTAGGATTGTACGTTAAATTTGTAATCTCAAACCTGTCGAAGAGAATAGCAATGTCAATTGTAGAACACCTGTAAGAATGGAATGAAATACAAAATTAGGTTCTATTTCATTTTGCTCATTTATGGCAACTTTCAACAACAAAAATGCAGAAGTTATTTGAAATAATAGAAAATAATTAGTGGATGCAATGGACATTGAATTAAAAGTTTCTAAATTACTGAATTAAAAAAATGCCACTTACTCAGGGTCCCACATTTTTTCTCCGCTACAATCATACTATAAAAAAGAAAAAATGCTTATTTAACTTTTGTCTTTTGAGTCGAAATTTTTAAAATACGATTTCTAAGAAACTTTCCATATTTTTTTTTTCAACTTTTGAAACTAAAATGTGTACTTTCTATGTATTTGATTATAATCCATGAATAGTTCAAAAATTAAATAATTCAATCCGTAATACTCAAATATTTTTTCTTCCCATAACATTAAGCCTGGAATGTTGAAAAAAAGAGTTATATTAAAATTGAATTTATAATTAAGTGATTGATACTTCTTAAATCATGGTCAAGTAAAGAGGACGACACACTTCCCTCTTCAAACAACTACACCAACGGGAGGACAGTTGAGCCCTGGCAGATTTAACGTGCATTGACTCCTTCTACATGGTGAGTCTTCTGCAGTACACAGAGGTCAAGCACGCGATCTTGACCTCTAGGTAATAGCATCCGCTTCGTTTTCCTCGCATCTATATTTCAGTAAAGTTTGTGATTTATGTTTTTATCTTTGTAATTTTAAAATATCTCATTCACATTTGCTGTTCGTAAAACTTTTTATCGATGTTTGGAGACAAGCTGTTGATCAAGGCATGAATGTTTTTGTATTCGAATCCCCCCTCTGCAGGTCCACAGCTTTTCCGCCGCGCGTTAGGTGATTCAGAATCAGTCGTTAAGCGCTTTTATTTCTGTATTTTGCTGTCTACAGATTTTGGAGCATGGGGTTACCACTTACAGAATAGTCCTTCTAGTAAGAAAAATATTTGTTGGTGAGGGATATTTTGAACGAAAAATAGAGAAGATTACTCTTCAGCCATTACAACAACTGATATATATCCGGAATAGATGTGTGAGCGTCACTTAGAACATTTTTCACTAACGATATAGTTAGTCTTTTCTTGAGATGCCGGGTCTGGTTGACGCATGTTCCGTAGTCATTTTCTTGTCCCCAGTCGTAATTTAATGGAAATACCTTGGAGACTCTCCATGTAATGCAAATTCAACCAGTCGTGTTAAATTATGCTGCCATTTAGTGCTCAACTTCCGAGTCACCAGTGCTGTGATACACTGCTTGAGAACGGATCTTACGTGGGGACCTTGAATGATCCTATTATTTGAACCACCAATATACCGGTTCACAGTTAAGCCATGCACGCGTTAGACAACTTGAATGAAAAGGAATCCCTGTTGGATCCAGTCGTTAAGTCCTTTTATGTCTCTCTTTTTGCTGTTTGTAACGTTTTGGAGCATGGGATTTCCACATGCAGGGTTTCCTCCTTAGAGTGGAAAATATTTACTATTGGTGGGATTTTTTGAACGATAAAATAGAGAATTTTGTTTTTCAGCCCTTACTACAATTGATGTATATCCCCAAAAGGTGTGAAGCATCGTTTAGAACGTTTTTCTCAGTGGAAAGTTTCTTGTCGAGATGTCGGGTTTGGTTGATGCGTGCGTCGTAGCCGGTTTTTCTTTTCTTGTTTTTTTTCTCTATTAATAGATACTTATTAAGGATATCTTATCTAAAGAATTTCTATGGATTGTATAATCAACCAGTCGTGTTAGATTATGCTACCGTTTAAGGCTCAATTTTTTAACCACAAATGTGGCGACATACTGCCTGTGGTGAGTTATCTATGATGACCTCGGAATGGGTTTAATTTTGGAACTACAAACTTGCCAGTCCACAGGGTTAGACGAGGACAATAGGAATCCCTATTTTGGATCAATCGTTGAGCCTTATTATTATTGCCCTTTTGCTATCTGTGACTTTGCAAGATAATGGATGTCAGCAAATGGTATACTTAAAAATATTGGTCTTTTCCTTACAGTAGTATAATATACTTCATTGAATGCCAATATATCTATACTAGCTGTTACCCGCCAGCTTCGCTGGGTATTTCATGATGTTTTATAAATTTTTACTGCTTATATATATGTATAAATTATTGATATCTAAGTCCTAGCATTAAGAATTCGATTGTATTGAAAAATATACTTATACCTTTAACTGTCGCAAAAAAAGGGCAGAACTCATCTAATTTGTATTTTCTAAAAATCTCTAAAATTGAAGTATAGAATGATATTTGCTCTTTCGTAACCCAAAAACCAAGTGGATTCCCCCAAAACCAATTTTCGGTGGATCTCTACTCCGTAAATTGAACATGCAAGCCAAATTTCAAGTCTAAATCTAACAGGGGGAAAAAAGTTTTACTATCAATATCCCCGTAATCCCGTTGAGAGCCGTTTTCCAAAATAACCGCTCTTAGAGGATTTCAATTCAACAAAAGAAAAATGCAAACAAAATTTCATTATTATAGTCCTTGTAGCTCGAAAAAAGTAATTTTTTTGTCAATACGTCCCAGTAAATTCTGCACCCCTATAAATTGCACTCTATGAAAGGAATCTTCTTAGCAAAATTTCAAGTCTGTGCGTTCAATAAATTGAAAATGCAAAAAAAAAAATAAATAAATAAATAACAATAACGTCCCTTGAACCCTCGCAACGCCACCTAGGGGTCTATTTTCACAAAACAGATTTTTTAGTGTATTTCTATCCTATGAGAGGAATCTGCTTACCAAATTTCAAGACTGTGAGTCTAATGGTTTAAAAATAGAAATGATTATTTATATCTGCCCTGCAACACCCCTTGGGGTCAATTTTCTCCAAACCCGTTTTGTAGCGGATATTTACTCCATGAAAGAAACATTTCTACCAATTTTCAAGCAGCTAGGTCAAGTAGTTTAAAAACGAAAATATTTATCTATTACGCCACTTATACCCCGCAACGCCACTTAGAGGACTGTTTTCACAAAACTTTCTTATAGCTGATCTCTACTCTATGAAAGAAATCTATTTATCAAATATAAAGACTGTGTCTAATAGTTTAAAAATGGAAATAATTATCTATAACGCCCCTTAAGTCCCGCAACGCCACTTGGGGGCAATTTTCACGAAACCCATTTTGTAGCGTATTTCTACCCTATGAGAGGAATCTGCTTACTAAGTTTCAAGACTGTACGTCTAATAACTTAAAAATCGGAATTTATAACGCCCTTTAAACCCCCACCCCCGCAACACCCCTTGGGGGTCAATTTCCCCCAAACCTGTTTTGTAGCGGATATTTACTCCATGAAAGAAACATTCCTACCAATTTTCAAGCAGGTAGGTCAAGTAGTTTAAAAACGAAAATATTTATTTATTACGCCACTTATACCCTGCAACGCCACTTAGAGGACTGTTTTCACAAAACTTTCTTATAGCTGATCTCTACTCTATGAAAGAAATCTATTTATCAAATATAAAGACTGCGTCTAATAGTTTAAAAATGGAAATAATTATCTATAACGCCCCTTAAGTCCCGCAACGCCACTTGGGGGGCAATTTCCACGAAACCCATTTTGTAGCGTATCTCTACCCTATGAATAGGAATCTGCTTACTAAGTTTCAAGACTGTACGTCTAGTAACTTAAAAATCGGAATTTATAACGCCCCTTAAACCCTCCGCCCCCGCAACACCCCTTGTGGGTCAATTTTCCCAAAACCCATTTTGTAGCGGATATTTACTCCAGGAAAGAAACTTACCTACCAATTTTCAAGCAGGTAGGTGAAGTAGTTTAAAAACGGATATATTTATCTATTACGCCCCTTAATCCCCCACAACGCCACTTAGAAGTCTGTTTTCACAAAACCTGTTTTGTAACTGATCATTATTCTACGAAAGGAATCTATTTATCAAATTTAAAGACAGTGCGTCAAATAGTTTAAAAATTGAAATAATTATCTATAACGCCCCCTAAGCCCCTGCAACGCCACTTGGGGTCGATTTTCACCAAACTCATTTTGTAGCGGATCTCTACTCTCTGAAAGGAATCTGCTTACCCAATTTCAAGATTGTACATCAAGTAGTTTAAACATGGAAGCAATTATTTATAACGCCCCTTGCGTTTCGAATTTCTGAAAATCCGTTCTTAGCTGACGTCTACTCTATGAAAGGAACATGTCTACCAAATTTCAAGTCTGTAGGTTGAATAGTTCCGGAGATATCGTGATTAGTCAGTCAGTCAGTCAGTCAGTGAGTGAGTCGCTTTTCTCCTTTATATATATAGATTTAATAAAGAAAATTCTTAACTATTTTGGCTGAAAACAAGTTGACACCCACTCTCCATATCAAGAAAAATTATTTGACATAATCACGCGAGGTATGGAATCCCATGATGAAATCACAACGTTAAACCATTAAGCAGGTGAAATGTTTGAATTCCGGAGATGGCATTGTTTTCATTTTAAAAGTTAGAAAATAAATAGTTTCCAGTGAGATGATTATAGGTATATTTTTTGTTCAACTTCTCACTTTAGTGTAGCTTAGTGTTTGAAAAATGGAGTGCCAAGTCAGATATCATCCTCTTCACTTGACTGTTGTTCAAAATTTCGTAGTCCGTTGACAATCTTAGCATTTCTTCTAAGACATGTGAGGTATATAAAAACAATTATTCATTAATTCTGTTCTGTATTTAATGGTACGCTTAATCTTCTGTTAAGTTATGTGTTCCTTTCCACCTGCTTAACAAAAGATAGAATAAACAAAAGGATTTTTTCAAATAATCTATTTTCATTTTATTTTTTCTAATGTTAAGAAAATGCTGGCACACGAAATAAATAATTATTTTTGTACCACATAATTTTAAAAATCCACTTACCCCTTTGATTTTTGTTCTCAAATCCTGTAAAATAAAAATAAATTACTGGGCATTAACGAATCACAGTCAATAAATTTTATTTTTTAAAAAAGAAATTTTTCATTTATAGTTTTAAGCATTTTTTGCAATTTTATATTCTGCATTCATGTGTTTGATCAGATTGATTATAAAAATATTTCACCGAAAAAGGACAGGGACACAGAGGAGCAATTTTTTTTAATATTACATACGTAAAATACTTTGATATATATATATCGATCATTAAATGATACATATTTTATAAACTCTTTGGTATGCTTATATATTACTTATGGTTGTATTCTAATTTCTTGTCTCTATATTCTCAAATTTCAAATCAAAAACTTGAATTAAAGCTTTTTGAAGTTTCTGATTATCACAGTTAACAGTTAAAAGCCATTTTATCTCACTTTTGTAGCTCGTTTCTTAGCCAGCTGACTGCTGCCTCTCTTTTTTCCCCGGCACCCCAGGCGATAAGGCGTCTCATATGGAGTCTGCTTGAAAGCGAGCGATAGACAAGGCCCACTTTTGTCATCTTTCTGCTATCCGTTCTTTTATTTCATCTAACATGCGGCCACAATTTACTCATGTTTGGGCAGGATGGTTCTCTATTCTGAGGGGGATATGCCAGGAAGGGCTATGCGTCTTAGCGACATGTCGATTTATGGCTGTCCGTATGATTTTCGACACGTAGTGACAAGATTGTCGTGGGACTTTCAACGGAAAGAGACAATTATATTTGGGACAGCGTCGGGGGTGCCTTGTGCAAGTCCACGCCCTTTCCAGTCAGAATTTGAGAAGGCATGAGTGATTATCGCCCAGAAGGTTTGAAGGGACATGTGAACGATCAGGTAGACCAATCAGAGTAGCGAAAAGAAAAAGAGCCAACTTCTGCTTAGTTGTTTTTACGGTTCTTGGACGTTATGAGATCGTATGGAGAGTAACTACACGACGATGATACAAAAAAGTATCCGATAGCTAAATGTTTAAGGGGACATGGTACGATTTAAGCAAAAAATTTTAATTTAAGGATTTTCAATAAACTTTTTGGTTGCCTCCTATGTGTGTATGCTATGTAAAACAGAATTTGTGCTCAAAAGCTCATAAAAAGCTAGCCATTTAATTTTTTAAGGAAAAACTTGTGAAGTAATTTTAAAATTTGTGAAGTGATTTCCTCCCATAAAAGTTTACATACACGCATGAAATTTGATTTACAAGTACGTCAAACTATGCATAATAAAAGTTGGTATGGGTTCTGCGATAACATGATTGGTTTTTGTACAATACTTCTTTTTATGAATGTTTCCTTTAAAAATGTACAAATTCCGAGTTCAATTATTTTTTTAAAAAATAAGTACTCCTTTGATTCAAAAATGCATACCAACTTTTGTTACATGTACTATTAGCAATAGGTAAAAAACATTCAAAGCATTAGGCCCATTAGAATAAAAGCCTTAGCATTTTAAATGGAGACAAACTACTTATTTTATCTTTCCGAGATAAGTAAGTTTAAAGTTTTTATTTGCCATAGGGTGTGAATAAAAACAAACGCAAAAGCTATCATAATTCTGTGTTCTTTAAGCTTAGAGCTTTCAAATTTTGTCAGATTATAGAAAAGTGTATAAAAAATAATTTAAGCTAAAAAAAGTTAAATTTGATTTTTTGACCAATTTTTGTCAATTGAATCGTACTGTGTCCCCTTAAATTTTCTTTACTGTAGGTATTATACAATGCTGGCCACACAAAATGCAACACCCTGAAGGAAGCATGTAAACCACGAGAAATTTACTTCATACGTTGGTGGCGATGAAATATGCAAATAATTAGCACTGCACAGACGTACATCAAGAGGGACCGTAGCGCCTCCCGCAAGAATTATATAAAGGGAGAAGGCATTTCCGATTTGATGCAAGGCAATTGTTTTTTCGTGCGTCTTCTTTGCGTAAGCTTTTTACCTATGAGAAGACATCAAGCTTCTAAATTCGATCGAGAAAGAAAAGTAGGCTATAGGGATTGTGTATTATTCTTCAGAGAAATCGGTCAACATTTTGGATGAAACCTAGCAACTGTGATGGTGATCTGTCCTCGCTAGATGTAGGAGGGAATGATGGACTGATGGGGCTGATAGCACCCACCTCGTTGCACCACTGCCCATGATTGTGTACATGTCAAGGATGGATCGCGCAGCCATATCACAAACCGTAGCACACAGATTCAGGAAGTTACGCATCGTTTGGTGTCCGCTCGTACCATTCGTCGCCGTTTCCTGCAGAGTGGAATGTCCGCAAGCCGTCCATTGCTTTGTTTACCCTTGATAGGAAACCATGGGCGTTTGCGTCACCAATGGTGCGATGAACGACGGACATGGACACCGGAATGGAACGACATTGTGTCTACTTACATAATTTTAATCTCGCTTCTGCATGAAACATAACGATGTTTGAATTCGAGTTTTGAGACACCGTTGTGAAAGGCTGCTGAACTTCTGCGTTATGCATCGACATACTAGTCCGGCAACCTGTATCATGTTTTGAGGTCGCATTGGAGATTTCACTGCCTCTAGTACGCATTGCCAGTGTAGTCAAAGCTTGCACAACGACTGACTCGGGATACACCATCCGCTGCTACACCAGATCAACTTGGGCTATATGTGGAAGTCACATAGACTGCTGTGCCTAAAGAATGCATCCAAAGCTTCTTTGATTCTATACCGAGACGTGTGGCAGCGGTTATAGCCAACAATCGTGATTACACTAACTACTGATTTTGACATCATACATTCGTCACAAAAAGCTGTAATTTTAATCGTTTAATATATTTATACAATATGTTATTTGACAAATAAATTTTGCTGTGATCTCTCTGATCCTTCTTGGTGTTGCATTTTGTGCGGCAATGTAGTTATATGTATAATTACACTTACACTTAATAAAATGTAATTAAAAAAATAATTGTACTAAAACTGTGTGGTTCATCTCTCTATCCAAAATTTTAAGTAAACTGGAGTCACAATGTTGCAATTTACGTAGCTTAAGTCAATTATTATTTCCTTTTTAAATTTAGATCAAAATTAAAAGGGTTGGAGTACTCAAACACCCGGTGGGTTGTTCGGCGTGCGAGGAACACTGGTAAATAGTACAAAGAGAGAAATAGGTTGTACCACGCGAACTGGTGAGGGTCTTCTCATCGTGCATAGCGTGCATGCGTGATTAGAAGCCACGTTTCTTACATTTCTGTGCGAGTATGGGAGGAATTACGAAGCTTCGGAATGGGAGAAACGAGAATGTGATTATAACTTACCTCGGCATCAGGAAGAAATTGAGATTTCTGCAAAAAAATAATAATAATAATTAGTTTTAAACATGTTATATAAATAAACGAAAAATACTACACACTAAATAGCGTTTGGTACCTTGGGGACAAATAAATGTGCGTGTGTGTTGGGGAGGGTCTTGAGCCTTCCTACACTACGGATGATAATTTAATTTTATTTCACCCTCTTAAGTGGAAATACGCAAACTTCATCTCCCTAAAACTGAAATAGTCCCATTTAATAGTCCGTATACGCGGGGATGCAAAATTGCATCCCCCGGTATTCTGACTAATCAGGGGAACCTTTACCTTAATACTAGTTGTTCAAGACACTTAACAGATGAGATCTCGGGAGCGAAAAAGAACTACTCTTGCAAACGTCACGTAAATGTCTTGCGTTGCGTGTTGCTACGTAACCAAACAAATATGGATTTGTAATGAAGAAGTTGTCTTCATTTCAATTGGGTCACGGCAATCAACAGAAACAAGCATTTAATAATTAAATGCTCAAACTTAAGTCATGTATTACTACACTTGTTAACAAAAAAAAGACGCACCAAGAAGGAGTTGCCTGATTGTAATAAAGTTTCGTATGTAAAGACATTTGTATCGAACATGCAAATGATTAAAATTTAGTGCCCAATGAATGAATAGCGAGAGCTACAGCGCATCGGAACTGCCCACTCAGCAGGTGTTTATAAGAAGCGATTTTCAATCTAATGGTCGAAATTTCTGTTGCATTGCAATTTAGGATACCTTTCAATGACTGAAAAAAATGCATCGCAGCAGGATTCGAGCTCATTAAAAGCAACTATCAGAGTTTGAAAGAGGTCGTATCATTGGACTGAAAGAGGCAGATTGGGCAAATCTGAGAATCACTTGTCATATGGGTCGAAGCGATGCGGCCATTAGAGGATGCTGACAAGAATAGGTGGACAATGACAAATTTCAACGTCATGATTGTAGCGGTCGACTTAGGGCCACAATAGATCGGTAGGACAGATGGATTGTCAGATCAGCTGTCACAGCGCCTGATTCGTCGTTATCAACCGTCAGACGTGTGACCCGCACACGAGTGTCCACCATTACTATTCACAGACGGCAGATAGAGCTAATTTAAAGTAGTACCAACCACTAAGCCACCTGCCACTCACGCCTGCACACTATCGTAGCAGATTACAGTGGTACTCGACTCGATCAGGTTGGAATCATGCTGACTGGGGACGTATAGTGTTTAGCGACGAATCTCGCTTCCATCTGTGTCCTGACGATCAACGAAGACGTGTCTGGAGACGCACAGGGCAGCAAGTCGGTCCTGCTTTCACTATTGCACGCCACACAGACCCTCAGCCAGGAGTTATGGTCTGGGGTGCCATTTCTTTTGACAGCCGAACCTCTTTAGTCGTCATTAGAGGCACACTTACATCACAACGGTACGTCGATGACATTCTGAAAACTATTTTGCTGCCGTTCCTTTTGAAGTACCCTTGCCTTATTTTTGAGCAAGATAAATGCCAGATTACATACGGCACGTGTTGCTATGAATTGTCTTACAGCTTGTCAAACCCCTTCTTGGCCTGCCAGATCACCAGATCTCTTTCCAATCGAGCATGTCTGGGTTATGATGGGAAGGCGAATGCATCTACCAGGGATTGTTGATGACTTGGCTCGACAATTGGAGGAAATTTGGGAAATACCTCTTATGACCATCAGGGTACTTTATCACTCTATGCCACATCGTGTGGCAGCTTGCATCCAGGCTAGAGGCGGGTCAACACCTTATTAAGCACGTTACTTTGTAACAACGTAACTCTGAAATAAATAATTCAATTTTTCTGAAATTTTTATCCATTTTATATTCTGTGCATAATCTTTCTACCTAGCAATTTTTGTCTCTATCGGACAAACTCGTTCTTGGTGCGTCATTTTTTTTGTTATAGAGTGTATATCCCGTCGTGGCAACGTCCAAAGTTCTGGATATTGGTCAAATCATCTTTAATTTTGGATATTTTAACACCAGATGAGAAAATTCTGCGTCTTCTCTACTCAAACTCTAGGCAAGAAAAAGAAAAAATTATCTTTTTTATACATTTAAATGTTAGAAAGAAGAGGGAAAGATGTAATGTAAAAAATTTAATCACATATTCAAGTGAAGGGTTATAGAAAGCCCTAACTTATTATAGGATAAGTTATTTATAGAAATTACCTCCGTGTTTTAGGGAAAGTTTTAATCACTTAGCAAAGCAGGTGTAAACTATTAAGATATTCTTGTACAAGGAATCAGCAATATATCTGTCAAAAATTCGAAGTGTAATCCTTTTAACGAGAAATCACGAATAAATTTTTCCTGGTTTGTTCTTTATTAAATTTTTCTTCTGATATCTTAAGCAAAACTTTCAGTCTTCAGATGTAGTCACTGAACCACCCACCTGTCTTGCAATTTTAACTTAGGAAAGAAGACTCTCTCGTCACATATCTCTTTCTGTTTGTCCAATATACTCTTTTATTTGATGCCATTGTTTCTTGACTAAATAACGTTGTTGTCTTGGTCTGAAAACAGTATTGACTGCAATCCTATCGAAAACTTGTGGCACCATTTGAAAGCTCTTGTCCGAAAGAGGTACGCGTGAAATAAAAAGTAACTAATTTTGGATATAATTGTTTCCTGGTGTCATGTAATAATAAAGGAGAAGCTTAAAACTACTGTCAGCTTAATGGTGCATCTATGTGAACTCTAATAAAAAATAAAGGGTACCCACTAAACACTAATAACTCACTGCTATCATCAGCACATCTTATGCATATCGATAGTTATTGCAGAGTAACTTTTTTTACGATATACATATATATTTAATTTTTTTTTTTTTTTTTTTTTTTTGTATTGCATTCAGTATTAACTTATTTTTAAAATGACAAAAAAGACTGCATTTTGTTCAAAGTAACATTTTCTATAAGCATGCAAATTTTTAAAAAAAATAACATTTTTAAAAAAGTACACAATTTTGGCCACCATTGTATCTATATATATATAAATGTTATGTTGGTTTGTGTACGCTTCCATAACTCAAAAAGTTCTGCATGGATTTATCTGAAATTTTGACATGACGTTGCATTTGACTCCGGTCAAGTTCTTATGTACTTTTTATTTTGAAATGCACTCTAAATTTTTTTTAATTTAATTTTTAAGCGATTTTTTGGTGTTATGACATTATACTATGTCACGATTCGCTCTGAATGCGAAAATTTAAGCTTTAGACACAGTTTTTTTCCGAATTATTACATATTTTTACAATAGTTATGTTTATTGATTGTCATATTTATCTATTTTTTGTTCTTTGATACGTAATTGGGATTAATTTTCGAATAAATAATTTTTTTTTTAAATTATTCTTTCAACAAGTGAAATTTTGTTTTGTAGTATTCCGATAGTAACGTGTGATAAACAATTTTTTAAATTTCATTTGATGTTATTATTGAAATACAGGTTAGGTTTCCTGATATATATTATTTTTTAACAGAATACAGATTTCGGTTTGCTTGGTACTTACTTATTTATTGACGGGGTTTTAAATAAGTAAGTTTTTTTTTATTTTAAACAATGTTTTAAATTTTATTTGATGTTATTATTGAAATACAGGTTAGGTTTCCTGATATATAATTTCAGTCATCAAAATATCAAACCATACTTTTGTTTTCAATGACTTTTTAAAATTTAAATTTATGTTATAACTTACTCAGTAACTTTTTTCCATTAGTAATTTGTTAACAGAATACTCGAAGTTATTACGGTTTGCTTGGTACTTATTATTGTAACAATTACCAATGTTCAAAATAACTCTCCAAGTTGGCAACCCTGATCTCCCATGTATTGTATGAGTTGAATTGGCAATCATGTGCTTCATTTCATATAATGTCGCCAATAGGTTCCGTTTGCTTTTATCAGAGACATAGCTACCGCTGTATCAACCGTACCAATGATACAAGGCCCCCAAGTTACAGTGGCCCCAATCCGTGTTACTACAGTCTCACTAACACGGTGCTCATATCTGAAAAATGCCCCCCCCCAAAGGAATTTTGATACAGGGCTTACTAAGAGCTGTTATGCAGTTTCGTATGTTTTTATTTTAACCTTTTTAAGTGTAGTCAATCGGCTTCAGTACACAAAATTGCCTTGCAAAAAATGTGTTCAAATAACTCGCCAATTTGGAAGCTCCAATTTCGCATGTGATGTACGCGCTAAATTGGCAATCATGTGCTTCGTTTCATATAATGTCGCCAATAGGTTGCGATAATATGTAAGTACCTTATTTTTTCCACAAATTATGCTTTCGCATTGATAAAGATAGTTTAGTTCCTTTTATGTCAGTTAACGTTAGTGTTGTATTTAATTTTTCAATTTCTTTTTATGCTCGGGATATGTATTTTAGATATTCTTTTTTATATAATATACTAAATTTAATTTGGTACTTACGTAACCAATCACACTCCATTGCGACGTGTCAATGGATCACATTCGTCCATTTGTGCCAGAGAGTTTCAGACGGGAAATTTTCAACAATCTGCACGCCCTCTCGCACCCAGGAATAAGAGTGTCCCTTAAAATGGTAGCTGAGCGATACGTGTGGCTGGCAATGAGACAGGATGTTGCCTTATGGGCTCGCACATGCTTACAGTGCCAACGTTCAAAGGTATCTTGGCATACAAGAAGTGAAATTGGAAAGTTCGAGATATCTAGTTCTCGTTTTGAACATGTACACATTGATCTTGTGGGCCCCCTGCCTCTATAAGAGGGTTTTCGTTTCTGCCTTACCTGTGTGGACCGGTTCTCCAAGTGGCCGAAGGCGTTTCCAATGGTGGAGATTTCAGCAGAGGCCGTGGCCAAGGCTTTCTACACTGGTTGGATCTCCAGATTCGGTCCTCCTTCTCAGATTAACAACTGACCAGGGGACGCAGTTCGAGGCATCTCTGTTTCATGCTCTGTCGCAGTTATTAGGCACAGAGAGGCAACACGCAACTCCATATCATCCAGACGCAAACGGCCAAGTAGAGAAATTTCATCGGCAGTTGAAAGCGGCTATAATGGCCCACGGAAACGCTCAGTGGACCATAGTATTGCCTACCATACTAATGGGATTCCGTGCCACTTGGAAAGAGGATCTACAGGCCACGACTGCGGAGAGGATTTATGGAGCTCTTATCAGGCTTTCAGGCGAATTTCTATGCCCATCAAAATCAAGCGCAGATCCTGTTACTTTTGTGGGGAGACTCAGGGAGTCAATGCAGCGTCTCTCACCCCCAACGACCCGACATCATGGTCAACATACAATCTTCGTGAGCAAGGATTTGGCCAAATGCAACCATGTCTTTCTGCGTACAGACTCCCTCAGAAAAGGTTTACAACCTCCATACGAAGGTCCCTATAAAGTTGTCGACCGTACAGAAAAGGTGTTCAGGATCGTGAGACACGGAAAGGAGGTGTCGGTGAGCATCGATAGACTGAAGGCTGCCTACATCCCCAAAGAGTCGGAGGACTTCTCAGTGGAAGTCAACCTGAAGGAAAAAGTGTCTCTGCAACCAAAGGAAATTCCAGAGTGGGGACAAGAAAAGCCGAGAGAAAGCGCTAGTAGACAAGAAACCACAACCCGTTCCGGCCTCAGAGTACGTTTTAACCCAAAGTATAGCTAAAAGACTCGCTATAGCTGGTGGGGGGCCAGTGGCGGTTGTGGAGTACTGCCGTCGCTAGATGACATTGGTAGTGGAGAGGAACCAACAGAGCGCCGAGGGAAGAAGTGAAGAGAGACAGAGGTGCGTGAAGTAAAGTAAGCGATTAAAAAGATTATCTGGCAGTTCGTCATTAATTTTCATCGAGAGAGGTGCAAACGGTAAACATCTCCACTATCCAGACTGCTAGCACGAGCAGGCGATAATGCAATCAATTTAAAATAAAAACTTTAAAAAAAAGTTTTTAGGAGGTGTAATTTTAATAACTACTTTGAAATGTATTCCATTTGTAAATGGTAAATAAATTGAAGTTGCTGAACTAGTAATTATTTCCTTAATACCTACACTCCTAAAGGGGTGACCCTGGATTTTGAATATGCAACGTAGTAAGTGATTTCCATCAATCTACTGACTTGGCGTAAAGGATTTTTTTAAAGTAAACGATCTATTGTGGTGCTAATTTTATACTTTACGATCAATATTTGTATATTATTTCTGCTCATCATGTCTGAGGAAGAGAGCTCTCCGGCCGCCAACATTGCACGTATTTCAGTAAAAGTACCGCCGTTTTGGCGGGCGAATCCCGAGATCTGGTTCAGCC
>BMAO01018140.1:0-55000 GCA_019973975.1 Trichonephila clavata | reverse complement strand
AATCCAGGCCACTGTGAAGTACCTACATAGTCTTACGATTTGGTCATGCATGTCAGCAAATAGTATCAGTCGCCTTCGTTTCATGGGTGTGACACTGAATGGCAGCAAATACATAGACACCATTCTAGAACCCAAACTTCTACCTCCCATCAGGGATCTATGTACCAACAATGCTTCATTTATTTTCCAGCAAGATTCTACTCTTTGCCATACAATAAAGTTATCGAAAGACTGGTATCGTTCTCGGTTGTTGTCCTGGCCACGAAACAGTCCTGACTTCAATCCTATCCTTAATACTTACTTTGTGACACCGTTTGAAAACTCTTGTCCGAATGAAGTACCCATGAAATAAAAGTGAACTAATTGAGGATATAACAGTTTCCTAGCATCATGTAATAACAAAAGAAGATATTGAAACTATTTTTACTACAATGAAACATCTCGATGTGAATCTGTAGTAAAAAATAAAGGAAACCCCACTAAGCATTGATAACTAACTGCCACTATCAGTATCTAATGTATATCGAGAGTTATTGCAGCATAACTTTGTTACGTTGCAAATATTTAATTTCGTGTTGTTTGTATTTAATTCAGTACTAAATCTTCTTTAAAATGATATGAAAGACTTTGCATTTTGTGCAACGTAACATTTTCTATAAACATACAAACTTAAAAAACATAACAATTCTAAAAAGTGTCCACAATTTTAGCCACCATTGTATACACTTACACACACACACACACACACACATATATATATATATAATATATATATATATATATATATATATAATATATATACTCAAGAGTAGAAACATTATGACCACCCCAATATTTTGCAATGAACTCGCCTGGATGACGTGGATGGAACGTGATCAAGTGGAAGTGGTATTTAACTGCTGCTGGAGAGTCTGAAGAATCATTCTTTCACTTACTTCTGTGTGTGATGGGAAAGGCTGCGAATCTAAGCGACTTTGATAGAGGGTAGATTGTGTAATGGCTCGAAGGCTCGGAACAAGTATTTCCGAAACTGCATGATTCGTGGGTTGTTTGCCATCTGCAGTTGTTAGTACATATGCAAAGTGGATGAATGACGGTGAAACCAGCAGTAGACGACACGGTGTTGGACGTCCACACGCTATCAAAGAAAATGGTCGTCGGAGACTGTCTCGCATGGTGAAGCAAAACCGGAGCCAGACAGTGGCTCAGCTGACAGCCCAATACAATGCAGGGCCAAGTAGAATAGTATCGGAGCACACTGTTCAGCGGACACTGTTGGATATGGGGCTACGCAGCAAATATCCCACTCGTGTGCCTTTGCTGACCAAGCGTCATCACCAACTGCACCTGCGCTGGGCCCAGGAATATCGCGACTGGTCCATGGAGCAGTCGGAGAGAGTTGCCTGGACAGATTAATCATGGTTTGTCATTCATCACACCGATGACCGTGTCAGGATACGCCGTCTTCCAGGCGAACAGTTGCTCCCTCAATGAACAGTATGTCATACACAGCCCGGTGGTGGCGGTATTATGCTTTGGGGGACGTTCTCTTGGGCGTCTCTGGGACCCGTGATTGTGGTAGAACAGACCATGGATGCTACGGGGTATCTGAACATTATTGCAGACCAGTTGCACCCTTACATGGCCTCTGTTTTTCCAGTTGGAAATGGAATGTTCCAACAGGACAACGCCCCGTGTCCCAAGTTTAAAATAGTGTTGCAATGGTTCCAGGAACATGATGCTGAATTCCAGTTAATGCCATGGCCGCCTAACTCACCGGATCTCAATCCGATAGAACATATTTGGGATGTCATGGGATGGCAGCTCAGAGTTCAAAGACCACCAATTCCCAATATCTCGGATTTGCGTGACCGTTGCTTAAACATATGGTACAATCTGTCTCCAGCCATCTACCAAGGACTTGTGGTAACCATGCCACAAGGCGGGTTGAAGCTGTGTTGCGTGCCAAAGGTGGGTCAACTCGTTATTGACAGGTGGTCATAATTTTTTGGCTCTTGAGTGTATATATATATACTAGGGTAAGCATTTAAAGTTTTCTCATAATTCGTTCATCTCGTTATTCAACCCACATATTGCTTATATTGAGAACTTCTCTTCTCGTATAAATTACTGAAATTGTGTTGATAAAGTGTGTGTTCAATAAATAGATTTATTTGTTGATATGGCGAGTCATCCTTCCATTGTTTTGGCTCTTGAGTGTATATAAACAGTATTTACTCGAACCATTTATCCAGTGTTTATGCTACTGAAAATCAGATGTGGCTTAGAATCGACGGTGAAACATTTTTTGGAGGGGGAATTGATTTTCAACTTCGTTCAAAAAGAAAAATGTTCCCGTCCGTGCTGACCACCTTCTTCAATGACTTATCACTTTTGCAATTTATCTCCAGTAATTCATTCTATCTTAAACATCAGTATCTGCTCTTATTTAGGAAAACTTTTTGTATACGCTTTCTTTTAATCACTTTTTCTCTTTAAAAAAACCCTTTTTCAACCATAAACATTAAAGAGATCGGTAAAGGCATCAAAACGAGTTCACTCTGGTGCAAATATAAAAAGGGAAGCCATTTTTATTTCCAGAAAAAAACAGAAACAAAGTAGCGGACACTGAACATTTTGCAAGGATGAAACACATGTATCGACGTAAAGAAAATGATATAATTTTTGCTTGTAAATTTTCAAAAGTTTTGATTAATTCTCTTACATTTTTCTATAACGCATTCTTTTGAAAAATGTTGCATAACAAATACATTAGATGGCATGGATGACGACACCACGTGGGCAGCTGTGACAATGGAAGTGAGGAATAATTTTCGAAACGTGAGACTGAGGGCAAGAGTAATAATAGGTTCATCTATGTATTTTAAAGTTTTTAATACAGGTCAATTAAATTAATTATTAACTTCTCTTATTGTTTCTAATTATAATTTTTTTAATTCCTTAAGTATCAGATATCGGTGGACCTTTTACACAATTTTTTCTGAAAAACGAGTAGAGGGTGCGGCTTAAATTCGAGTAATTATTAAAATTAATTTTTTATTTAAAATAATTTTACGAAATGTTTCATTTTTCTTTAAATGTTTAATTTTTTATAAATTTTATAATTTTGAGAATTCTTTTTATCTTGAACTGTTTAAAATGATTCAGTTGTCTGTTGAAAAATTAAATTTCTTGAAATTTATGGAATCGTATACTTTTGAAATTGAAGCTGATTTTCAAATAAACATTTCCAGATCTACTGAGTGGTACATACAAGATTAAAAGTTTTTCCTCGCTTCCCTTTAAGTTGTACGCCGGTAGGGAAATAAGTTTATTTTTCTCGTCCATGAATAAAAAACTGATTATTGAAAAAATTGCACATATATCGATTTTGAATGATATATATAAATTATTTTAGTTTTACTTTTATCCTGTTTGTATTTTATATTTTTGAACTTGTCACTTTGTTCACGTTTTCTAAAACTTTATTAAACATCCCCCCCCCTTTTTGTGAATAGTCAGCTTATTTCTATATTGATCTTTTTAATTTAGTGTTTTGTATGATCTATTCCCTATTAAATTATTTTCATCTGGGTATTTTTAGGGATATCTATTACATTTTGAAATGCAACTACTTACTCGCAGGGTTGATTATAATTATCAACCATATCGGTGCATTCTTCTGCGGACAAAGTCACTGAAAGAGAAGACAAAACAAAAGTCCTGAGAATTCGTTGAGCTACATATTTCATTTCACAAGATCAAACTTTGTGAACGTATAACAAAAATGTCAATGGAAGATAAAAACCAATTTTCCAAGTACACATAAGCAATTATACTTTATAAATAAGCTAAAACTTGAACAGTTTACGATAATAGCTTACGATTATTTTCTAATTTATGATATCTGAAATTGCATAAAGGTCACTCAACTGAAACATAGATTTTGTTTTCAAAAATTGCAGGTACTTTATTAAGAAAGAAAAAATTGTGTGTGTGTGCTTGACTGCACAATAGAAGTGAAAACTTCTGATTTATTCTGGAAAAAAGAATACAATTGTTTGGATGTACCACGCTTTCGAGTACTACAGGGTGGCCGCGGTAGCCAAGGGGTCTAGGCATCGGATCGTGGCTAGCATGTCATGAGTTCGATCCCAGTACCACTGAAGACCCGCCGTGTAGGGGAGCGATGCACGTTAAATCTGTCGAGAGCTCAAACGTCCTCCCATTGGTGTGGTGTGGTAGTTAGGAGAGGGGGGTGCCAGCTCAGGTGTCGTCCGCTTCACTTGACCATGGTTCAAAATTACGCGGAACGTCCCCAAAAGCCCTCGTGTAGCTGAACAGTGGGACGTTAATATTCACTCATTCATTCGAGTACTATATTTCGCGTGCGGGCGTTAAGTAGTTCTCTTTTTCGTGCCCATTCATCAGTGCATTTGTTTATATCATCCATTTTCTGTAAAGGGCAATGTTTAAATAATGAAGCATCCTTACACATTTATATACGAATATATTCAATTTAAATGTCAATCAGTCTGATTATTTAAAAATATTTATGTGTAAATTACTTATGCAGATTTTTTTAACATATATGTTTATATGGTATGAATGTACTATTATAGCAACAATGCCAACGTTTAAGATAACACGCCAAGATGGCAACAATGTGCTTCCTTTCATATAATATCACCAGCACCGTTGCGATAATGCACAAGTAACGTTTATGTAACTTTTTCACGCCATGTACTAAGTAAGGCTAAGAAAACTTATGCCTGAAATCCGTTTACTTAAAATTCTCTCTGCAAACAAAAGAAAAAGTTTGGTACTTTTTCAAAATTAATGCTCTTATATTTTCTCATAATCTTTCAGTTGTCATCACTAATATAAACAAAAATATTGGCAACTTTCTTGCAAATTAACTTCATCAAAATTTTGGATTTTAATTCTTTTGGCACATTTTTGTGCTTAAATGCTCTTCCTACCGAATCAAAAAATAGATCCCATGTTTCGTTTTTTCTTATCTTCGATCTCCTACCAAGAATAATCTCTTTTTTTTTCAATTGTTTTCTCTCACTTGCGCTACTCTTCTCTCGTTCACTCGCTGGAATTGAATGGCGTTAAATAAAGGGAATAAAATTTCCCAGAAAAAAAGTGTTCATGAAATTTTTACTTAAAATAAACACACGCCTAAAAAGTTTTCAATTCAAAACTAAGCGAGTATATTGCCGACTTTAGCTGAGTAAAGCTGATTGAACGTAACGAGCCAAACCTGACGCTTAATCTGGATTCACTCTTCAGAAAAACGCGCCTATAAAGAAGTTATCATTGCAAAAACTACAGTAATTGAGATGCATGGCAATGGGATATAGAAGGAATCTTCAAATAACCACCCTGATTGATTCAACTGTCTTATATAATGTGGTACAAATTCAGATATACCTTCTCGGGAAAAAAATTATGGCTGATGATCCTATCTTTTTACCACAACCTCATAAATTATAAGCTTGATTGTAGATGAAGAATAGATCTTTTAGAGTTGATCTTAATAGTCTAAACACGTGATAACCTCAAGTATGTACTACGTTCTGTAAAGCAAATACCCAACAACTCCCAGCAATGTGCCCAGTATTCTGTTATCTTGAAGTAAAATTACAACTTGGGACAATTTGCCTAAAATTCGACAAAAATTTGCATTCGCTGTCTAACCTTTACACAAAAATTAAATAATGCACTCTACACTTGATTTGACTAAAACTAAGTAACTATAATTTACTAAAGTTACTATAATTTTTAACAGCAGTAACAATTACTACGTCACCATGTCCAGAACAAGAGATCAAATGGTATCCGCACATGTCTTTAGCATCAGATAAAGGACAAGTTGGGAAATCTGTACTAAAGGGAATTCCTGCAAATGTTTCATGAGGTAGTCATGTCTCCTGGCTCTATAGACAAATATTTATTCCAGTCCTTTTAATTCGAAAGTTTAGCGACAAATCTAGAGCAGGTCACAAGAAATGGGACTTTCCATTAAGGAAACCCACATCTTTCTCACAGAGTCCCGAATGTTCTCTCAAACATCAGTCTTAAATGAAGCATCGGTGATTCTTTTAGAACTTTGAAAACAAACAGGAAGATTAGGTTGAGAATGTTCAGAGCAGGTTGTGTGTCAGCAAACACATTACTTGTGATTCAACAATGAAATAAGCCTCTGCTGTTTTAAATACATGATTGTTGCATGTTCCAAAGTTGCTCTGGAAATTCACATTTTCTGAGAACTTTTATCACATTTGTAGCTCAGTCATACTGTTATCATGGTAATATGACAAATATTCCCCGAGTTGAAAGATTTATCTACGTTTCAATTGAATGATACATATACACGGATAGAAATAAAAATCTGAACACTAAGAAGCTGTGTGAAATAAGCGAAATTTGTGGTAGATGTTTTTTACATCTGAAAGATGACTTTTATTTAAATTTCGCGTTTGGTGCATAAATGTACCACTAGTAACGCCACTTTGAGCATGAGCATCAGATGTACTTAAAATACGCTGTGTAAAATTCGTGAGTGTTATTTATCGATGGAATTTGACGTAGTGGGTTGATGTTAGTCAAGAATACCTTTAAAAAGATGAAGAAGCCATTACCAACAAATCACTGTATTTGAATGAGGTTGTGTAATAGGGCTAAGAAAAAGTAATTTATCTTCTCGCTATTGTAGAAAGACTTGACAAGAACGTATCCACATTATGCATGATAGTCGGCAGCAGTGGTTCCAAGAAACGAAGAAAACTGGGGTTAACCAATCACGGGTCACTACTGACAAAGACCATCATATTCGCTTCATGACTGTGGAGCACTGCAGTGCGTCTGCAACAGAAGTTATAGCTTTTGTTCGCACTAGAGTGACATAGTGAACTGCAGAAAATCGGAATGTTTGAGGGAAAGCTCCGAGCCAAACTCCCTGTAGCGTTCATACCATTTACTCCAAATTACTGACATCTGTAACTTCGATGTTACGCTAGGGCTCATTCGAGGTTGGAGTAGTGATGCATTGTGTTTTCCAATGAGAGCTGTTTTCTGTTTTGCTGCTAGTGATGGCCGTATTTATTAAAAGAATGCCTGGTCAGCGCATTCAAATAACCTGTTTTTGATCTAAGCACATTGGATCGGCATTTAGAGTTATGGTCTGGGAGCAATTTTCCATGATAGCAGAAGTACTCTTGTGGATATTCCACGCACCCTAATTACAAATACGTACGTTAGTCTGATGATTCAAATTGTTGCACTGCCATTTATGAACATGATTCAAATGGGAGTTTTCAACAAAATAGCGTGTATTCTAATACTATTATTGCAACCCAACATGCTCTATAGAGTGCTTACGTGTTGCCTTGACTAGTTAGATCCCCAATCCTTCTACAATCGAACACGCATGGGATATCATAGTATGGCAACCCCAGCATCATTTACTTCCAGAGTTAAACATTCCTATATTGACCAATCAAGTGGAGCAGGCATGTAATTTTCTCTCCCAAAATGATTTCCGGTACTTGTACGACACATCGCATGCACGTTTTCCTACTTTGTAGTGGCCCAAAGAACGTGGGTGTGAGAGGGTTCAAGGAAAAAGCAGACATGATCATAAAGTAGGTAATTTATTGTAATCTTTAGCACTTTACAAAACCTGTAATTTTGTAACTTAATTCTGGGAGCAGTAAGAAATCCTAACCCGTAATCAGATAACTAAATTATCGAAACTACTTATCTTGATTGAAAATCCTTGTATGATTCTTCTTGAAGCTCGATAGTATGGTCCAGCTCTAAGTTTCGTTACTTAACCACTTCCTAATAGATTCTTCGTCGAATATTAATCTTAAGATGCGCGACTACCAGTTGCTGTTTACTAACTCTTGGAATTCAGTTTAACAATCAACGCTTAACCATTAATTCGTATACTCAACGACTGGCACTTAAATAGTAACTACATTTGCATAAAATCAAGTCATCTGTATGGAAAGCGATTTTTAAACTAAGAACACAGTTAAAGAACATTTTCCCCAAGAGAATTAGTAGATGACCCGAAAAGAATCCGTTACAACTTGCATTCAAAATTTTGGAGGTTACACCGGTTTTTGATGTACCATCATTTCTCATTTGAAATGGCTCTTCTCGCACTTATCCGAACCTGTTTTATTTTGAAACCTTAATCTATTAAAGATATTCCCTAAACATATGTATTGCTGAAGTTTCGTTAGTATACAATGATTTTTTCTTGGAGTTGGGATTTTTTTTCTATCAATGTATATGGGCGAAAAAAAGCTTTGGGTCCAGCCGAGACTCTTAAATATGAAGTACGTTGTGTTAGTGCTTATTTAAATCAATAAATGCTGCATGAGAGGCTAACAACCTCGTGGTACTACCCCAAGTGCTAATGTACTGAAATTCTCGGGTGTCCTGCTCTGTAGCTTTACGCCCTTGTTGTGGGTGAGCTCCGTTCTCCTTACGTGAAAAAGATTAATATGTAATGCAACTAAATTTCTTTAGTCTTATTTTGATTCATAATCATTGAAGAAAACAATTTAAACGACATGACATTGTTTTAGAGAGCGTTATGATCTCAAAAGATGTTACAAGGAGAAAGAACAAAAGGATAGCTTTAAAATAAGATCAATTCTTACCATTTTTAAAATCATTCCTGCAGATGCTATAGGTGTGAGGGTAGTCTACATACAGAGGAACACATCCCCATTGTTCGTTGTACAAGTCAGCTCGGCACTTCTGTACGACTCCCTACGGAAAAACAATCATTCGATATTGATAAATATTCTTCACTTTCATTCATACTAGAAAATATTTTAAAGAACTTTCTGACACCGTTGAATATGTTTTAATCAATGACAAGGAATTTTTTTTTGTATTGGGTAGCATATTTTTATTCGATTACTTTGCATTCTAGAAAATATCATGAAATATGAACTAAGTTTGATAATATTGAGTACTTCTAGTTTATATGTGTTAAAAAAAAAAATAATAGTCATTTACAAAGAATAATTCAGTATTAGAAGTATCATCAAATACAGTTTGATATCGACATACACGAAACGACAATTTTACTATGACCACCTGTTTAAAGCAAATGTATTGAGGCATGCCAATGTCACCTTCACTAGTATAAAAAATAAAGCTGACTTTCTGAGATAGAGTACAATAGACAATTTGTTGCAAATACCTAACCACGCACCTTCCACTTTTTTTTTTTTTTTTTGGCATAGTCATCACCGACATTGCTTTTTGACTTAGCCTCTCACGACATATCTTATCTTTTTGAATACCACGGTTTAAATCTATCTATTAGTCCAATATTTGAAATTTGCAGTTTTATGAAATGGGGAGTCAATGGGGCTTTGCAAGTCAATTACACTTTTAATAAAAAGTTAAATTTACATTAATTTGTAAAAAAAATCTTCAGACTGAGTGGTAGATTTATTAAGAGAAATTTCCTATTTTCACAAAGATGCCATACAAAATTTTATTCGAGAGATATTATTTCTGATACCTTTAAAATAGTTATTTTGAAGCTTTTAAAATCATTTCTCTTTTTCTCAGTTATAATAAGCTAAAATCCTTTTCTTTAATATTCAAAAAGGGCTTTTTTTCAAATAAATTATATGCAGTGTTACTATATTTAAGTTAATAGCAAAGTTATTAGCTCTTATTAAGTGTTATTATTTATTAAGTTTTTAGATAGCTGGGTGGCGGGGTTGATTTGTCACTGGCCTTCTGCCCCAAGGTTGCGGGTTCGACCCGGCCCAAATTGGTGGATTTTCATGATGCAGAAAATTGACTGGGGCCATGTCGTATGATTATACGGCATGTAAAAAATCCCTAGAGTGCCCGTTTGGCTTGGGTGCTCTCGGCAAAATTAAATCCTAGAACAGGTTCGCATCATCAAGAGCTCAGGCGCCTCCCTCTGGGGAGTAAACAGGGCGGCAAAATTACTTGTGGTAAGTAGTATCGCCTATATGGTGCCACGCTAAAAGGTGATATCATCTCCTGAGGAATGTACTAGACCTGCAAAGGTTAAAATACTAATGTGCAGTCCCTTAGAGAAAAAAAACTATATTTATTTAAAAACAAATACTATGCTTCTTTCTGAAATCCCAAGATTGTAATTTTAAAGAGCGATTCCTTCATGCGAAGAATTTTTACTTTGAAGCTCTTTACTTAAGGATTCTGGACATAATAAGAGTTAAAACAAATTCCTTGTATTGATATCAAAGGTAAGACTTATTACCATTTGATTAATAGGTCCTGTTCCTCCGTTCTCTCTCCACTCTTTCAGGTAATCTGTGCAATTTGTTTGGTATGGACTCTGTAGAAGATGGGTCTCCTCCTGGAGCAAAATAGACAATAGGAATAAAGTATCTGAAACATCTACATTTTTTTCTATTGGGAAGGAAAAGTACTCCATGAATCATGCAAACCGTTATAAATTAACGTTCTACATACAATTTGTACAAAGAAAGAATTAATAGCTTGCATAGTAACACTCATTAGATATCAGGAAAAAATAAAGATATAAATTTGAAAAGTTTTAAGAATGTATATAAAAAAGGCTCCGTACCAAGAGGAAGTTTAGAAAACCAGTAGAAGATGAATTGGAGCTCCGTATTTTAAATTGTGGTATTGTATTTAAAAGTAGGCGTTAACATAATCCTATTTTTCAAGTCCTGCTATTAGTTCACTCACTGCTGGCCACCATAAATGCAACACCCTGAAGGAAGCACGCAAATAACATGAAATTCACAACATGCATTAGAGGAAGTGAGATATACAAATAATTAGAATTTCAGCGCAGACACACATCACGCACGTCTATGGCGCCACCTCAAAGCGCTATTTAAGGCTTGGAGATTTCGACGATTTCAAGTTCGGCAATTGTGTTTTTCTTGTGGTTTTTTCAAGAAACGATCAGTTATGTCTCGTAGAAAACAGCGATCGGCTTTTGATCAAGTATCCGAGAAAGGATAGAGTGGCCTTCCGAGATTGTGGATTATCTTTCAGGGAAATCGGTAGTCGTGTTGGACGAAACCATTTAACTGTAATGCGGATATGTGACCGTTGGATGCAGGAAGGTACGACGGACCGACGTGGTCGATCGCATCCACCTCAGTGCACCACTTCACGTGAGGACAGGAAAATTGTACGCATGGCAGTGGCGGATCACTCAGTCGCATCACGCACCATAGCACAGCACATTGAATCTGTAACGCATCCTTCAGTGTCTGCGCGTACCATTCGACGCCGTTTACAGCAGAGTGGTCTGTCCGCAAGACGTCTATTGCTTGGTCTACCCTTGACGCAGAACCACAGACGTCTCCACCGCCAATGGTGCGATGAAAGAAGGATGTGGGCGGCAGAATGGAATGAAGTTGTCTCTACTGACGAGTCACGCATCTGTCTGCAACACCACGATCGTCGGATTCGAGTCCGGAGACACCCGTGGAGAGAGGATGCTGAACAGCTGCGTTATGCACCGCCACACTGGTCCTGTAGTGGGTATTATGGTATGGGGCGGTATTGGATATCACTCTCACACTCCTCTAGTGCGCATTGCCGGTACTTTAAACAGCCAGCGCTGCATCTCCAAGGTGTTGGAGCCAGTTGTCCATCCTTACCTTCAGGGCTTGGCCACAGCCATATTTCAACAAGATAATGCGCGACCACACGTGGCACGCATTGTCCAAATGTTCTTCGTTAATCACCCGACTGAATTGCTTCCCTGACCGGCTCGCTCTCCGGATCTTTCGCTGATAGCAAACATGGGATTCATGGTTGCTCAACGATTGACCCAGATTACACCCCCAGCAGACACACCAGATCAACTTTGGCAACGTGTGGAAGCTGCTTGGTCTGCTGTACCCCAAGAACACATCCAAAGTCTTTGAATTAATGCCGAGGCGTGTGGCAACGGTGATCTCCAACAATGGCGGCTACTCTGGCTATCGATTCTGGCTGGAACCGCCCTTTACAGAAGTCTATAAATTTAATCATTTGATACTTGGTCAACATGTTATCTACAAAATAAATTTTGTTGTGCTATTTCTTGTCTTTCTTGGTGTTGTATTTACGGTGGCCACAGAGCAGTGTATATATAATTCAAATTTTTTATCGTTAATAAATACTTTACATTCACCCATTCAAGTTCAAATACATTATTACATTTTTTTTAACACTAGATTGCCCAAGGAAGTCATTTTGACTGCTTTTTAATTTCAATCAGAAAAACAATTGCATTTATAATGACGCCATTTCTTAGAATAGTTTAGAATATTTTTTCAGGTAAAGTAAAATTTATTTTATTGTTAATATTTACTAATAACTTGTTTATAACTGTAAATAATATAAAATTATTAAAAATTTATTTTAAACAAATTTCTTAACACTTTAGTTATTTTTTCACAGTGCAGTTATTTTGACTGCTTTTGGGTGACATAGGTATATACTAACTTACAGTCTTTCTAGTGTTAAACTTGTAGTGGATGACATTTAATGTTAATACAGTTTTTTCAAATATTAATTATGTTAAAAAATGAATAAATAATAACCACAAAAATAATAGTCTATTAACAATAACATATCTAGAATTTAAAATCGTTCGCTGTGTAAATATAGCGCAATGAATAGCGTGTTGGACTTTTAATCCAAAGGTCGTGGGTTCGAATCCCACCTGGAATGGCCTAATTTCTGAGAATGTTATTTATCTTTTAATATACTATTTTATTAGAATAATTAAATGTAATTAATGAATAAAGAACAAAGAAACAAAAAGTCCAACACATATAAATAAAGGAAAATGGAAAATTGTAAGGGAAACCATTCTCTCTATTTTGTCACTTAATATTGTGATTCTGTCATATGTATATACATATTTATATTAATTGTAACTATTTAATAAAAAGTGACTAAAATAAAAAATTTCTTTGTTGACCTAGGTAGGAATTGACTTTAAAAAATTGTTTTTATACTACTTGTTTTAATTAAGTTAACTTGACTTTGCAGGGAGTGATAAACGAGCCAAACTATTGGCGGCTTACAAAAATGCGCGTGACCCAGACTAATGGGAAAAACTCATGACGATCACGTGACAAATACAATCAAGTATTCTCCAAAACAAACTGACTTTATGCTTGTACTTGTTCTTCTACTTCTCAAAATTTAGATACAAGTACAATTTCAAAAAAGTGAAATGGGTTAAGATATTCAAATACTAAAATTCTTCAAAAAGATTTTCAATTTTTTTAAAAATTCTTATGCTACACGTGTAGTGCATTTTGTTTTCCTCTCTGTTATTGATAACAAACATATTTTTCCCCCTTAAAAAGCAAACTTTGGCAACAGCGAAGCGCATGAATGGATTTGCTGGAAACACGTGATTGTATTTATTATGTGACTATGACGTCACTAGAATTTAGACCATTGTCAACAATCTTTTCTGTTCAATATTTCAAAAATGACACCATGAAAGGTATAGAAGATGAGTGGTATGGTGGGAAGAACAAAAAAAGAGTACATTAAGAACCCAGGACCCTCCAGCCTTAAGTCATTTAGAAGTTTATCTAAACGTTTGAGTTAGAATGTAAGTAGTTGTTTGGAGCATAGGAAATGACTGAAGTTTTTCATCAAAAATTGACTTGGAGGTTTATCTTAATTTCATGGTTAAAAATGGGTATTTTTGTTGGAAATTCTTGCTGTTTTATAAATAAACATTCGTGATCTCAAGACGACCAAAGCTCACATCAATATATACTCTCAAGAAGACAGAAATTCACAACAATATGTGCTCTCAAGAGGACAAAACATCTAAATAATACAGGTTGATTCATAATCAGCATGACCAATTTTAAAAGCATATAACTATTTTTATGGTAAATTTTAACCACTTTATTACAAGTTTTATTTTAAAAATGAAACGTTTAATTTACGAATCTAACGACTTTTTATTAGTGGGATTAAACTTTGGCTTTAAAATTAAATCCGAAAATCTGAAACGAAATTTTAAAGCTTTTGAAGGATGGTTGTTCAAATTTTGTTTTAATTAAAGCATTTAAAACCAGAAAAGACATTTTTCTAATTGATTACTATCTAAACTTTGAAAAGAAATAAAATTTGACTGGCAATTAAAAGCTCTAGGGGAAAAAATTATGGACAAAAGGAAGTCCTCCGTAAGAAAAAGAGAAACTAAAAAGACTTATTACTGTAAAAAATCCTCTGCCTCAAAGAACTTTAGCAAAGAAATTACAAATATCGCAATCGACAATTTATCTTCAGTTGAAGAAAATTGACTATAAAAAGGTAATAAACCAGTCTGCCATCAAATGTCTGAAAAGACCGTAGAAAAATGAATAAAACGTTCTTGCCCTCTGTATTTAATGTTACGCAAAGGTAGATACGAAACATGGATAACTTCTGATGAAGCACTGTGTGTTATCTATCATCCACAGCTAACAAAACGAAGATACATTATATTTCAAGCGAAAGGCGTCGCAAAGACGCAGCTGTTTTGCAAAAAGCAAGTTGGCCGTCAGATGTTATGGTATGGATGGGAATGTACTCACAAGGCTTAACAAAATCCTTTTTTGTAGAACCAAAGGCTAAAATTGATGCTAAATACTATCAGAATTAAGTTTTGAAGCACAATAACAAAGAAAGAAAGTAAACGATTTTACCTCAAGAAAGCTTTGTTTTTCACCAAGATTGTGCGCCTAGTCATACTGCAAAAACAACTATAAAATGGCTAAAATATAAAAAATAAATGTTTTTCCTCCTGAGAAATGGCTATCATCATCCCCTGACTGTGCTTCTGGCGATCAATTATTTTTTATGCGGATACTAAAAAAAACTATTAAATAGACGTAAAGTGAGAACACCTCAAAGTCTTCAAATAAAAGCAATCAAAGAGAAAGTTGAAAAATACCCTAGGAAATGGCAGAAAAAGTTCTTTTGGCTTGGCCGAAACGTCTAAGTAAAATGTACAATGCTGAAGAAGACTACATTGAAAATTTCATCAAAATAACTTAATTCAATAAAAATTTATGATACTCTGAAATCGGAATCTTTGAATTGATCTGTATGTGCTTTCAAGAAGACAGAACTCACAACAATACGTGCTCCCAAGAAAACAGAGCCTCTAAACAATATATTTGCTGTCAATATCCTTGAATATTGAACATGCAAACACAGTGTGAGTAAAATCTTCAGTCTTTCTCTTTGGGGGGGGGGGGTATTACCAATCCACAGCTCAGAAACACTTTCAAGATTTTACTCACCATCAGGACCCTGAGTTCGTACGATCTGCCTCCCGTAAACGTACTGCCATCGTTGTAAGGACTGGGAAGGAAGTAGGGGCTGTGAATGGCGATCTGCAACGAAGGAGTGGTGGGCGTGTTGAAGAGGGGATCCCACTCTCCGGTTCTTGGGTGAGGGCCGGCTCGTCTTGATGCGTTCAGGTAGAAATGAAGCTTCATGACTGAAAATGGAAAAAAAAATACATGTATACCGATATAACTGAAGGGAAAAAAATAAATCTCCAAAAGCTGTCTAAAAGTGAGTATGAATTTGAGAGCCAAACCGCTCGAGAACTGTTCAGGGAAAATATTTTTCACAACGAATTCTATGGTCTACGTGAAAGCAAGTAAACCACTGAAGCCATTCTTCGGCCACTAATGAGTGCATATGCACACTTGCCTGCACGAGCAGAGGCGGATTAAGCGAGTTGGAGGCCCCTGGTGGTAAAAGATGTAAGTCCCATGATCTTAAGAGTAGAAAAGCTAAAATAGTAAAAAGATCCACTGTCCTTAAGTTCTCAAAATAAAATGTATAACTAATTTTAAGACTCAACGGTTCAAGAGAAATCTTAACTTTATTTTAAAAAATTAAGAACTTTACTAAATAGCTTAAAATTGATGTATAACTTTAAACCTTCATTCAATATAGTCTTTGTATACCATTCTTTAGTTTTTGCATAGCTTTCTTCTTAATTTAGGGAAAGAAACTCTTCAAAAAAACCCAATAAAGTGTTCTAAAAGTTTCACATAAATCTCAGCTATTCGGGATATAGTTCTACTATTGCCCTATAACATATAACATTAGAAGTATTCACTATTAAATTTGCCCTTCTTTCATAAATTCATAACTGACTTCTTATATATATATATACTTTCACCGAAAATAATCTCTCTTTTCCTGTCAGGGAACTTGTCCAGCTTTCTCTTCAAACGAGAGCTCTAATAAATCAGTTGCTCCTTGTTCCATTCTTCCATTCCAAACACCAGCAAGAGGCAAATTGCTACGACCGGTTCACAAAAACGGTCCCTGGGAGCTTCAAACCAGATTCTAATTATCTCTTGCGTAACTACTATTGAGTGGTCCCTGTATCAAAATTGTTTCGGGGCCTTTTTTTAAAAAAAAAATGGAAACTTTGTTAATCAGACCATTGATAACATTTTACGATTTTTTGCTTATACATATTAGGGCAACTGTGTCTTGGAGTCATGTATCATTGATACTGTCACGTAGAAGGAATAAGGAGATGTTATCCAATACATGATTTATTTTGTCGTAGTGTTTTACACGGGCAGCAGCACAACTGAAGATCTATCCAGCTGCAATACTTTTATAAACCTGGTGGAGAGTTCTAGAATAACCACCAGGGGAAAGATTAACATAAATTCAATTTACATAATTTGCAAATGTTCATAATAATAAATAATGAGAGTCATGATTAAATTTAACAAACAAGTACCTGGGAGGCTCGAACCCGAGCCATCTGCATGGTAGAGAAGTGCTCTAACCGTTCGGCTACTCAGAGCGTATCAGTTTGTGACATTTCTCCCTCCTTAGGAGACACAGCGACCCGCTGTAGTTGTTTCGAACGGCTTCTTGTAACAGGTCCATTGTCAAGTCACCAACGGAACCAGTCTGGACTGTTTTTGACAAAAGGAATCCTAAACAAATTTACTTTGGACCTGTTACAAGAAGCCATTCAAAACAACTACAGCGGGTTGCTGTGTCTCCTAAGGAGGGAGAAATGTCACAAACTGGTACGCTCTCTGAGTAGCCGAACGGTCAGAGCTCTACCATGCAGATGGCTTGGGTTCGAGCCTCCCAGGTACTTGTTTGTTAAATTTAATCATGACTCTCGTTATTTATTATTATGGACATTGCAAATTATGTAAATTGAATTTATGTTAATCTTTCCCCTGGTGGTTATTCTAGAACTCTCCACCAGGTTTATAAAAGTACTGCAGCTGGATAGATCTTCAGTGAATTCTTCTTCAATTTTAAGCAGTGGGCTCCTCGATAAGCAGTCAGCATCCTGGTGCTTTCTTCCGGTCTTGAAAACTATTTCCACATCATACTCCTGAAGACGCAAAGCCCACCCTGCTAATCGCCCAGATAGATCTTTTAGATACGCCAACCAGCATAAAGAGTGGTGATCTGTTACCACTGTAAATGGGTGGCCAAAGATATAGGGTCGGAATTTACTTATCGCCCAAATAACTGCTAAACATTCCTTCTCTGTAGTCGAATAATTTTCTCAGATGTTGAAAGTGATCGAGATGCATAAGCAATAAGCCTTTCAAACCCACACTGTATTTGTACGAGAATAGCACCAATGCCATATCCACTGGTGTCAGTATGTATTAGGATTTTAGCTTCTGGGTTAAAGAAGCCAAGCACAGGATATCTCGTCAGCAGCGATTTTAAGCGGATGAATGCTGATTGATGTTCTTCTTTCAATACAAATTTAACATCTTGCTTCAATAATTCGTGCAACGGCCTGACGATGTTGGCAAAATTATGGATAAATCAGCGATAATAAGAGCAGATCCCTAGAAAGCTCTTAACTTGCGAAACGATTTGGGGGATTGGAAATTCTCGAACTGCTTCGATCTTCCCTGGATCTGGACGAATTCCGTCTTTGTCCACTAGGTGACCAAGAATCTTAAGGCTTCTTTGACCAAAACGACACTTTTTATGGTTCAGTGTCAATCCAGAATTTCGTATGCACTGTAGCACCATCCTCAATCGCAGAAGATGTTCTTCGAAAGAGGCAGCGTAGATAATGACATCATCCAGATAGCATTACCCCGCGCCTCCACCAAAATGTCACGTAGAAGGAATAAGGCGATGTTATCTAATACACGATTTATTTTGTCGTAGTGTTTTACACGGGCAGCAGCACAACTGAAGATCTATCCAGCTGCAATGCTTTTATAAACCTGGTGGAGAGTTCTAGAATAACCACCAGGGGAAAGATTAACATAAATTCAATTTACATAATTTGCAAATGTCCATAACAATAAATAACGAGAATCATGATTAAATTTAACAAACAAGTATCTGGGAGGCTCGAACCCGAGCCATCTGCATGGTAGAGAAGTGCTCTAACCGTTCGGCTACTCAGAGCGTAGGAATTTGTGACAATACGACTGATACGGTGGTAGCTACGCCCCTATTAATTATGAGAACTTTCAAATGTTGAAAATGTATACACGCATCTTTACAGACATGAACGCCCAACACAATGGTCTGTTGGCGACTTTATATATAACTATGGGTGTTGTGATTTAAACTGTTGCCGTCAGTGACAGCTCAACTGAAAGATAACCTTTTTCTCTTAATTTGAAGACAATTATGAGTTATCAAAATTAATCTATTATTTAGTATTCAACCTTTATACTAAATAAATCCATGTATCGCTTTATACACAGATATGAAAGGCCTTAAATGGTGAAATCACAAATACACTCTTTCACACAAAAAAATATATATATGCACCCAGAAGAAATTGAGCTACTATCACAAAACTAGACAAGCAAAGAGTCTGGGGTGAGAGATAAGCAAATGATTGAAATTTCGACGCAAACGAGACAAAGGTAAATGCCCTATGCGCATACGAGATGTGGGCCTGGGGGAATTTAAAAGCAGGATTGCTTGTGCCATACAGTTGTGACGGATCTGTACGGTCTTCACTAATCCTCTAAATATTTCTTTCAAATTTTATTTATTTCAACCAATCTCCACCGGGAGCCTAAGCGTGATTTATGCAAATGAAAATATTTTATACAAGTTCGGGTTTTGCGAGTTAACGTGAGAAGAATGAAATGAAATGAGAAAGAGTTGTAAAGTGAAGAAGTAGATTTTTAAAGTAAAGTGAATCGAAGCATCGGAAAATCAACTCCCAGTCGTTGACAAATTTAGTGTGTAGTGAGGCTACAAGCAAAGCTAAAGAGCTGAAGATAGAATTCGTAAATCCAAGAGTGAATATTAATGTTTATCCGATCCCTCCGGAATCCAAGTATTCAACAAGACGGACCTGCCGAAATTTAAGAATCAGGTTAGTGACTTAGAAATTGTCAATACGTGTACGTGTGTTAGCTGTAATTGTACGCGCTGATCTTTCGTGAATTCAGTTCAGATTTCGTAAATCCGCAATTAGTGACCCCTTCTCATTCTCCATTGTGTTTTATTGCTTTTAAATTTGAATAGTGTATATATAACCTTCCTTGATTAAGAGGTATCAATAAATATAGTGATTTGTAAAGATGTCTTTTGAATTCATTAACCGGGCTACACGTCCAGAAACGAGTAACACTAGACGAGGAGATGATAATCTTAGGGGAGGTTATGTGTCACGACACTGGTGCGCAATCGAAATACCGGAATTAAGCTCAAGTGCTGGATTTAGGGTTCTGCCGGAATTATTCTTTTCAGGTAGAGAGAATGTATCTGAGTTCCTTGACAACATTGATAATAATATAGCCTACTATAAGATACCAGCGAATCTGGCGTGTGCGTATTTAAAGGGTCTTTTAATTGGGAGAACATTAGACTGGTTTGAGGTCATTGGATTTACGTGTGTAAATGGAGAAGCGACTGCATTCGCATCGCTTAAAAAGAAGTTATCGGATAGTTTTCCAGTAGTACTGAATAAATCGGAGTTAGAGGGTCAGTTTTTTCATCAAAGCAGTGGAGAGGTCAGGCCCGTCCAATTTTGTTTATCATTTGTTAAAAATCCATAAGACTTTAGGTTTAAATTATGATGATGTAAAATTGATCGATCACATAGTAATGCGACTCGAACCCCAGATTAGGGATTATTTAGAGGTGCGAAACCCCACAACGAAAGTACAGTTATTAGAGTTGGTCGATCGGTATGAGGAACATCATAGCTGCAGAGAAACCTAGGGTTCGAGTAATAATTTTGCTAGACGAGGTTGGGATATGAGTAGGAATCCTGCGGAAAGACGGAATAATGGAAATTGGAGAGATACAGGGGTCGGAAATAAACGAAATGATCAGAGAGGAGTAAGCAAAAGTGTGAATAATTTTTCTTCTCGTGAATATCGAAATCAGGGATTTGAGGGAGGAAACCGCAACAACCAACCAAATCATAGTCCAGACCGATATCAGAAGCGTAGGATGGTGGTTAGTAAAGGTCCTATTGATGATTCAGCAAGGCGGAATTGGAGGCGTGTTGATTGCACCAGCGGAAGGCAAGAAAATTCCAATTTAAACTTCTAAGTGATCGTGTTGCAGGAGGTAAGCGGTCGCTAGTTGAGTCAAATCCTCCTAATCGGATTAAACTTAATTCATTACGGTTATCACCAGTTGATCTTCCATATGTGCCGATTCTTTTACATGACACGTTTGTAAAAGCTCTCTGGGATACAGGTGCGGAGAAGTCATTTATTTCAGAGGAGACGTACCGATCATATTTTTCTTTTCGTCCTATTAAAAAATCGTCAGCGAAAGTAGTTACGGCACAAGGGTCGCAGTGCAGAAATTTGGGCACTGTTGAGTTACGAATTAAGATAAGGGAATTTTCGAAGTTGTGGAATTTTCATGTAATTGCTGAGATGCAATATCCATGCATCTTGGGCATTGATTTTATGTCGCATGAAAAGATAGGTTTTGATTTTTTTACGAAATCGTTAATCATTCCGGACTCGCAGATCAAGAAAGTGGCAATTTCGGACGAACCGGTACGGATAGATTTATCGAAGACGAAGTTGAGTACAGGGCAAAAACAGAGTTGCATGTTTTTTTTAATGAATTTCAGGACTTGTTTTTGGCTAAGCCAGTTCTGACCCATGTGTTTTATCATGAAATTGATACGGGTAATCATCCTCCTGTTCCTTCGAGACCTTATCGCAATGATAGGGTCAGACAGGGTATCATTGATTATCACGTTAAGAAAATGCTGGATGAGGGAACTATAATTCCAAAAACATCGCCTTACGCATCTCCTGTAGTTTTATGTCGAAAGAATAACGGGTTGCCATTGGATGACCCAGAAGCTTATAGGTTCGCAATAGATTATAGAAAATTAAATGCGATCACGAGGTATCCACGATATCCTCTACCGCTAATGGATGATTTGATCACTAATATTCCACACACCGAAATTATGTCATCACTTGATTTGCGCAGTGGATACTTTCAGACGGCGGTAGACCCCAAAGATATTTATAAGACGGCATTTATTACAAAAAATGGTACTTTTGTATTTACTCGCATGCCATTTGGCCTTTCGGGGGCAGCTCCACATTTTCAGAGGGTGATTGAAATAATCCTTAAACCAGCTCTCGGGCGTTTCACTTTCTGCTATATGGACGATGTTATCATTTCATCTATATCTTTTGAGCGCCATGTAGAGCACTTACGGGAAGTATTCAGATTGTTGCAAGAGGCTAGTTTAACGTTGAATCGTGAGAAGTGTCATTTCGCGAGGGAACAGTTACGTTATTTGGGTCTAGTTATTAATAAAGAAGGAGTTAGAACAGACGAGGCGAAAGTAAAAGCAATTCTTGAAATGAAACCTCCGAAAACTGCGAAACAGTTAGCAAAGTTTCTAGGAATGAAGGGTTGGTATCAAAAGTTTATTAAGGACTACGCAGACCTGTGTGAACCCTTGTATGGTTTAAAACGGAAAAAATCTAAGTTTAGTTGGTTGGAATCGGCGCAGGAAGCCTTTGATCGTATTAAGAAAGCAGTGACGGAAGCTCCCGTGTTACAGTTACCAGATTTTTCCAAAGCTTTTGAACTTTATACGGATGCTAGTTCAGTGGGGGTAGGAGCAGTGTTGACGCAGAATAATAGGCCTATTGCGTTTGCCTCAAGAACATTAAACCGCTCAGAGAGAAATTATAGTGTGACGGAACGTGAATGTTTGGCTGTCACATGTGCGTTAAATAAATATCGCACTTATTTCGGATCTTTGCCGGTGAAGGTGATAACAGACCATGCAGCACTTACTAAATTAACGAATGGGAAGAATTTGTCGTCTAGAATTGGCAGATTTTAATGTGGAATAGGATGCACTGTAGGGACAATATATGAGAAAGATAAATAAAATAGAGTGGAGTGCCCTTTTGAGTAGTCATTTCTGTGTGCTAGTTTAATTAAAAATTCTAGAGTTAGATAGTTAAAATTTTGTGCAGGTTCAGAATTTTTCAGGCATTAGGCGTGTTACGTGAGTTCTTTCAGATCTTTTAGACCTTCAATAAGTCACGCTTTTTTCTCGAAGGGGGTTGTGATGGATCTGTATGGTCTTCACTAATCCTCTAAATATTTCTTTCAAATTTTATTTATTTCAACCAATCTTCACCGGGAGCCAAAGCGTGACTTATGCGAATGAAATATTTTATATAAGTTCGGGTTTCGCGAGTTAACGTGAGAAGAATGAAATGAAATGAGAAAGAGTTGTAAAGTGAAGAAGTAGATTTTTAAAGTAAAGTGAATCGAAGCATCGGAAAATCAACTCGCAGTCGTTGACAAATTTAGTGTGTAGTAAAGCTACAGGCAAAGCTGAAGAGCTGAAGATTGAATTCGTAAATCCAAGAGTGAATATTAACGTTTATCCGATCCCTCCGGAATCCAAGTATTCAACAAGACGGACCTGCCAAAATTTAAGAATCAGGTTAGTGACTTAGAAATTGTAAATACGTGTACGTGTGTTAGCTGTAACTGTACACGCTGATTTTTCGTGGAATCAGTTCAGATTTCGTAAATCCGCAATTATGGACCCCTTTTCATTCTCCACTGTGTTTTACTGTTCTTAAATTTGAATAGTGTATATATAACCTTCCTTGATTAAGAGGTATCAATAAATATAGTGATTTGTAAAGATGTCTTTTGAATTCCTTAACCCGGCTACATGTCCAGAAACGAGTAACATTAGACGGGGAGATGATAATCTTAGGGGAGGTTATGTGTTACGACAGAGTTATTCAAACAAATCTGTCGATTTGGAGGGATGGTATTGTGACAGGAGATGCCTCGGAGACATAACCGGTGACAGTATGAAATATTACGAACAAGGGGTGTAGTAGATACAGCCCTAAAAGGTATATTCCTTACAGTAGGAACGGGAGGGGGGATAGTAGGCCTTAGAGAAGCATATTGGTCGAACATGCGTATCGGCTGCCACCTCGTTCGGAGCGATATGTTAGTTGCTCGGTGCTGACAACAATGGATAACGAAAGGGATAATCTACAGGAGAGTCAGGGCGTCCCAGGACTCTTATGATGTTCGCTTAATTATAAGAGTAGCCATGTCCTCACCAACAACGTATCTAGAATCGACTCGACGCCATTTACCACCTTCCAGACATTCGTTAATATTAAAGAAAACCATTCGGAGACTGGCCGACGCAGATAAAAGGAGCCGATGACCATTAAGACAGCTACCACTGACCCCACATCACAGGCAGTGACGATTTGAATTGTTCTGACCTCGGGCAAGCTGGAGAGTGACCGACTGCAGGCGTGTGATCTTCAACGATGAATCCCGCTTCAGTCTCAGTGCTGATGGCGTGTGGAGGAGGCTAGATCTTTGGTCCCATTCTGTATTTGTTGTTGAAAGACATACGGTGATAACACATGGTGTGACAGGGTGGGGAGAGATTTGTTGAGACATTCGATTATCTCTAGTCGTCCTTCAAAGTACCTTGAAGGTACGCAGGGCTAAATTTTAACACACACATCAGTTGTACTGTCTATGCAAACATGTCACCCAGGTGTGAGTTATCAGAAAAACAACACTCATCCACATCCTTCGCTACTTCCCCAGCAATGTCTTCAAGGATATGACACTCTTCCATAGCCTTCCAGGTCACTCGACCTTTCGCCAATAAAACCCGTTTGAAACGTGCTTGAAAGGCAATTGCTGTTATCACGGAATACTGGTGAATTTTCTGCTCAGTTTCAAAGATTATGGAATGATCTTTCGCACGATATTATAGAAGATCTCACTGATTCAATACCACGCCGTGTTTCGGCATATATAGCTGTCTAAGGTGGATTTGTTACCTATTGATTTGTAAATTTTTCAAGCTATATATTCTTAATAAAACTATCAATTCCTCTGAATTTTGTAATTATTTACTTATTTCTTCATACTCTATATGCATGTCAAGTTTCTTGATAGTAGCTCGTTTCCTTCTTGGGTGTATATGTGACCGATCTATACGTGGTTCTACTAATCCCTTCATGACTCTTTAAGTAAAATATTTATTTCAACCAACTTTCACCGAGTAAGGAAGCGTGATTATGTAAATGAAGTATATTGTAGGAATTCTGGTTTCGAGAGTTTGGGAGTTGACACGTTGGAGTTGGCAAGTAGGAGTTAACATAAAGTCTGCGAGTTAGTTGTAAGTTGAAGATTGAAAGAGAGTGGAATTAATTAGAGGTCTTGGAGTTATCCAGGAATAAGATTACAGATCATGGATCCAACGACATTTATCAAGCCGAAGAGAGCACCTGCAAGTTTCCAGTGTAGGATCCGATGCATAAAAAGTACAGGTGTTGTGAGCTTGATTAAGTAGAAGTTAGCTTATTAGTGTGCGACGTAGTTATATTTGAGCATATTTAAGCTATCTTAGATTCAGTTGAGGGTCTGTAGTAGTATCCCCGTGCTGTAGAATCTCACCTCTGCGCTCTACTGTTTAATCACCTACTTTAATTAGATTGTTATTGTGTCTGATTGATATTTGGAAATAATAAATTAATTAGATTGAAATCCTGTCTGTGAATCATTCAGTTTCTTCCACACACCTAGCCGGATTTACAGGTAGACAAGAGGTTTCAGATGTAAGCAGGAATCGACCGCAATCCCATATATATATTTTTGTGATAGAGTGTATATTTTCGAAACGTGTTGTAAAACTGAAATTGATAAGTTATGAACTTTTAATGATTTGCACATTTTTAAATCTGATGAGAAAGAGTGAATATTAGACTTACTTGATCCCTTTGGAATCCGCTCCCTTTTCTTGTCTGGATTTCCCCACAGAGAATAGAGCGTGAAGCAATACTGTGGGAGCTCGTCTTTGGTGAAGAAGGACCCCATCACATTTTCCATACTATCAAAAAATAGGCACGAGTTTTAAAAAAAATAATTTGAAGGTAAAGATATGTATTTGAAACATTTATTTCCCAAACAGAGAAATGTGCGATTTGATATTAACCCTTTAAAAAATTAAATATTAAAAATTGACTCAAGCGGTCAATGTTTTTGTCCAAAATGTTCCCAAAAAAAGTCTGGTTAATACCAATCCACAGCCCCATTGGAAATTTTTTAAAAGAAAACAATAAACCTTTGATTGTTTTTTTGAAAAATACTATAGCTTCAATTATTGTTTTATTATATAACATTATAATTTTATCCAAATCTAAAATTTGTAGGAGACAGAAAGATTCTCCTATACCCAATTGTCTTAGATTTTGATGTTAGGTATTTTCATTCCTGTGTTTGGAGAGAGATTTCTAAACAAAAAACCTGTTATGAAATAAAAGTTTGTTTTTTTAAACGGAAAATAAATATTAATAATGTTTTATTCGAATTAACAGGCAGATATAATTGCGCTTTTTATGCAGTAGTGTGATTGATATGACAGCTGTAAGAAATATGAGTTAGTGGTTCCCCTTTTTTTAACGTGTTAGGATAAGCAGCAGCATTATATATATTTGGAACTTATTTCGTCTTAGCAACAGATTTCATTCAAAACTCAACTGATTTTACCATTTTTAAACACATTCTAAATCAGTTTGTGTGCAGTTTAAAAAAACATGCTACTTTTTCATAACATAAAAAGCAACTTTCTAAGTTGGGGTCGTTTCTTCATATCACCGCCTATGCTTTGTAGCGTAGTCTCATTGACAGACCACTCTTTTCATTTCTGACGCCCAGGGGCATATAGAATCGCAAGATGGGTTATTTTCTTCTTCAAAGCGGACTGTAGAGTATTCTCTCTCGCCGGGTTTGAAATAGTTCTGCCATCGGCTCGTAGACGGACTTTCTTTCTCTCTCTGGATGTTACCCCTCTTTTTCTTCTCCGACACCCAAAGGCGAATAGATTCACCTGATGGCATTTTCTTCACAACGATCAAGAGAAGAGACACTCCAGTTTTGACGGCTGTTCACTCTCTCGTTTCCTCTCACATATGGCCGTGATGCATTTGAATGGAACGGAGTGTTGACTTTTGTAAGGAAGAAATTCCAGGAAGTGTACCATCAGTGTCAAAGTGACAGGCCGATTTATAGACCCTTCATATGGTTTATAAGGTGCGGTTACATAGAGTATCTTTGTAAAGACAGACATTGTTCCTCTAGTGGCAGTGATTCCTAAAGTGGTCTATTTCAACACCTAGGGGTCTATGATGACCTGTAAGGGGTCCACGTCAGCTAAAAAATAGTTTGGGGGTTCATGAAGAGTAAATGGGGAGTTTGCGATAGTGGCTCTCATTAAACCAGATAGTGACATTAATTTTAAAAGAAATTAAATTTTATTAAAACAAGACCCATCCTTCCAGTGTTTTTCTTTCGAAAATGAAGCTGAAGAAATATAATATTGGACGTCACGAATTTTTATAGATTCTTAATTTGTCAGTCAATCTGCCAGAAAGAAATGACGTTTTAACCTACTTTCAACATTTAAAGGCCCTCTATTCAAATTTTGAAAATACTTTTGAGAGTGCTTTGATTATGGTAATACCACAGTAAGCAATGAATTCAATCGGTCTCATTGAAAAAGAAATGTCATATTACAAGAGGAAATAATCGGAATGGGCACCAACGAGATATTTAACTTAAGTTTAGAAATAGATGACAGCTATTTCTTAACTTTAAAACGACATACCTGTTATTTATCCCGAATTTTGGAATATCATAACATTTTTATTTAATTTTCCGAGTGATAAACCCCAAGGGTTTTTATATCTGATCAAGCCTTGATTATTTATACAGAAGGTAGCCGTTCGGATACGGGTAGAGCAGGGAGAGTGGTACATTTAGTAACACTCCCAGGAGTGATGTTAAAATCAGCATCAGGAATTCTGTTCCGTCTTTAGATTGAAACGAATGGCGTAACGTACACCTCCGCAACCCCCGCATTGTGGGGGATCAGAGACTCTAGGGGGCCCTAAGTTTAACTGATGCTAAGTACGTGTTTGGGCTTGAGGCCCAAAATTTGAATTTGCGGGGAGGCTCTAATGTTTTTTTACGCCACTGATCGGAACTCATTGCTATCAGTGGTGCTCTCAATCATGCTCTCTAATAAGGGCAGTTTCTGGATCGGGACAGACAGCAGGAACTCCATCTAATATTTGAAGAATTGGCCAAAGATTATGGAAAGTGTTGATCTGGACATTATTTCCAAATTATCTAGGATTGGTCAGAGGAAATAAGTGTGTTCAGTGGATACCATTACACATTACATGGGGGTATTCCTGGGAACGAGACTACTGATGAACTGGCTGGTAGGGGTTATGATCTCCCTGACCCCAGTTTCTCTGTCTTGAGCCATTCTGAAATTCCTTTCTCAGAGTTAAAATGAATCTCACTTGGCGAAACCCTCCTGCTCACCATTGGTACCCAACTAAGAGTCCTGGCCTATCTCTACAGGGCAGGAGATCCAGGGCTCTTCAGACGGCCTTGATGTGCTTTAGAAGCGGTCAACTCCGAGGTATGACCTTTGTGCAGGGGGTAAAGTCTATCTTTACCTGTCGCTGCGTCTCTTGCTCATCTTCTGGACTGCTGGGACATTTCTATGGGACAGTTGTTTGAAGATCAAGACCTGGCTTGTGGCATTCTTATACAGAAAGATCAAATGAACTTGGGGTGTAGGCTTTCCTGCTCCAAGGGGATTTGAAACAACAACAAGTGATAAAGAATTTTAGCGTGATTATCAGTCAAAATAAGAAAAAAAAAAGACTTTACACTACTGGCCGAGGAGATTTAGTTTAAAACCTGACGAGATTGATACCAAATTTTGAAAGTTCGTCACTGAAACACCAGATCCATCCCTTCCATTAAAAGCATTTGTTTTTTGCTCATTTATATTATGTATTAATTAAATCTTAATTTAATTAATCAACATATGTGTTTTAATACTATCCTTCACTGCAATTAGAAATTTAAATCTTTTAAAGTGAGTAGCTCTATACCAGCTGTGAAAAACACATTTAAGTTAGTAAATTTGCAAAAATTCAGTATTAAGTAAGGAGGGATCTATCTAAAAGCGAAAAACATGGCAAGGGGTCTATGAGACAAAAAAGCTTGGGAACCTTTTCCTCTTAAAACCAATGGTGGTTGGGACCAAGACAGAGGGTGCCGGGTTCAGACCCGTGTTCCTCACCAATCAGAAATTAATCGGGGTGTGAAAGAGGCCCACGCAGAGGATTTAAATTACGGTTCGGAACGTGACCTGCAACTTCTGCGAAACCAGCGAAAGAGCCTTCCGGACAGTCGCACTAGCGACTGGACTTCTGCGATAAGAGGGAAATATCTGCGCTAGGCTGTGTGGTTGCAGGACCAGAGATCGGAAAGATTAGCAAACTGCGATATGGACTTAATATTTTCTCCAGCAAAAGACTGCGAGGCAGTGAAGGAAGTGTACCATAATAATGGTGTAAATTTCTTTTCAAAAATTGTAAGTAAAATAATATTTTACCAAAGCTCTGTGATCCTTCTCGCTATCCAGGAATTAAGTACACTTGGGGGTCACGACACTATAGCTTTTTGTTATTATCAATCGCCTTTTTCGTAGAGCGAAGCGTTGGTTACTCGTACAAATAATAAATAATGTGCGACGTATAATTCAAATTATAGCTTTAAAAAAACTACAAAACACGCTTTTATAGTGAATTGACCTAAAAAGTAAAAAAAATAATAATTCTTATTATAAGAATAAAATGATTAACGAGAAAATTAATGTCATTGAAGTAAAAGCGTGGGGGTGCTCTATATTAATTGTTATAATTTCCTACTGGGTCTATTCCGAATGCTGAGTTAATGTAAAAATATAGTACAAAGCACCCCACGCTTTTACCTCAATGACATTTATTCTCTTTAACCACTTTATTCTTATATTAAAAATTTTTTTTTTTTTACTTTTTAGCTCGATTTACTATAAAAGCGTGTTTTGCAGTTTTTTTGAAACTATAATTTATTTTTCATTTTTTTATTTCGATATACAATAAAAACGTGTTTTTTTTTTTTTTTAGTTTTTCAAACTATTATTTACTCATTGTTGAATTTATCCTTGAGTTTGATATTTGGAGCCGGAATTATATACGTAGCTACTGGACATGGTCTTGCTCTTCAATGGATAATAATTAATGATTCTGAAGAGTATTTATTCTCTCCGTTTACAGGGCCTCGGATGAGTCTCGTATCGTTATATTTCAGATTCCGTCTCTATAAATACAGATCAAACTAATAAAAGTTTGTTAAGAAGAAATATTAATTGCCAATCGTATTATCATCTTTTAAACGTATTGCTATAGTGTTAATTCGTATCATCACTTCTAAACGTATTGCTTTATAAAAATTAAAATAATATTTAGCAGTTAGAACATAAATTTTTTTTTTCACATGCACGAGTATTTTTTTTTTTTTCCCCATTTTCAGAAAAACTAGACAATTGTTTATATTATGGTAAGAAATTGATATCACACACCCACCCTTCCCTTTTTCACATAAGCAACACTTTTTGAAGTGAAAACTTCTTTAGCGGCGTTGAGCATTTTTTGGTAGGGGAAAATCTTATGGGTTCGCGTCACCGACATGCTCTGACTAGCACATGCGCAGTGTGCTCTTCGGATTAGACACTTTTTGGATGGGTGAAATCTCGTGCGTTCGCGTCACCGACATGCTTATAGCAGTTTTTCTGTAGCTATACAGCTGACGTATAGTGCTGTGTATATCTTATAAGAGAAATCAAATAGATTTAGTGAAAAGCTCAATATGTATATACTGTGCATTGCTCGTTGCGATTCCAAGAATGGGCAATACATATTAATGGTTGCCGTTTATATTTCGCCTGGAAAATCTATGAGACCGATACAAGAATTTTTATTCGAAGATTTGATGATTTATTCAAAAGAAGGTTCTGAAATACTCGAAAAAAGATTTGGCGAAAAATATGATAATGTACCGATGATTATAAGTGGAGACTTAACTTTGCAGATGATAAAAATCTACCACTAATTGATTTTCTAAATGAAGCACTTAATTTAAATATGTCCAATGATCGAAAACTCAGTACTATAAAATATAAAACGACGATCGATGCGGTTTTTATGCGATACTTACATAAATTTGAATCAAACATCTTCCTTTCTTACTTTAGTTACCATAAGCCTATATTGTATCTTTTTTAGAACAGAATGAAATAATTGAAAGTACAAAAAGTCTAAGTATTGTTGAAATTAATGATGACAATGATGCAAACAATTAAAATAATGTTAAAAATCAAGTACATGGAAATTTATGTAAATACAAATACTATCCATAAATAATATGATTGTATATTAATTGTTATTTCAATTGAATTGTATTTATATTTTGTCATGATCTTGTACAGCCCGTAATATATTTGAATAATAAAAAACCATATAAACATGCATATAATTGTTGCTCGGAGTGTTAATAGATGTGAAAACCAGATTGATGTTGATAATTTTAATTCAAACATTATGAAATTTCAAATTTTTAAATCTTTAAGTTCTAAGTTTTCACTTCTATCGGCAGTCTCTATAACTGCCAAAAATTTGTCTTATTTCTGTTAACCACAAGTGTATTCATTTTTAGGGTTGCACCTTAATCTTTTAGTCACTGAATCTGGAATTAGTCACCAATTCTGGTAATGGTATCTGGAATTAGTTACCAAATCTGAAAATGGTATATACAATAAGTCGCCAAATCTGGAAATGGTATATGGAATTATTCTCTAAATTTGAAAATTGTTATTCCTGATGCCCTGATCCGGACAATGGAACAAAATTATGAAATTATTGTATTGCCATCGGTCCTTGACAAGTGTGCAAAATTTCGAATTAATCTGACATTTTTTAAAGTGGGTAAAAATAGAGATCAAAAATTTCGTTACATACAAGTGAAACTTATAAAAGAGTGTTAATTTGCAACAGTGTTAATAAAATAGGATCATAAGAGTAACAAAATCAGGCAACATGATTCCAAAATAATAGGAAAAGGGAATATATGCCACTCATTAAAATAATCTTTGAACAAATCACGGATAGGATATTAGAACCTATTATCAGACTGGATCTAATACTTGGAGCATTTTACTTGAACGCCTGTAAATAAAAATAACACCTATATTTTAAGAACGAAGCATTTTTTTTCTGCTACTTTAATCACCAGTCCACTAAGGGGAATTTTCTTAAATTATTAACGACATAGCTCTTTATACACGAAGGAAAGTAACTAATGGGAAAAAAAATAAAGCACTTAACATACTTGCAATCTGTTTTGATACCAGCGTATTCGATAGAACACTCGGTGTAACTCTCCAGTTCCTCGCGAAGTTTGTAGTGTGACTCATATGATAGATTTCCAAGACTCTTCAGAAACTTGGTGTAAGTGATAGCCTGAAAGACATCATTTTTAAAGGACTAAGATACTGAAAAATAGATTAATAGACTTAAGTGAAAGTAAACTTTATATTTTCTGAAAAAATTGGGGGGGGGGTATCCAAAATTCGTTATTTTTTCATCAAAACAGATGTAATTTATATACTCTTTAGTATATTACAAAAATAACTGCAAAATTTTAAATTACAATTAATAAGCTGTGAAAAACAAATAGAAATTTCCAACTCATCAAAAGGAAATATAAAAGTGAGAAAGATCCTAATTTAGTACCCTGGTTTGTTTGTTTGTTTTTGTGGTGCAAAAATATTTCGTTAAATGGCTGCAAAAGAAATACCGCCTTTTTCAAAATGACTACCGATAAGAAAAACGTAGGGGAAAACATGATTTCTCTTAATAGATGATTAAGTAAAAATAATCCTTTTCTCAAGCAAAGGCATATTCTTTTCAAACTTTGGACATCTAGACAGAAATACTGTCATCCACACTAATCAGCATTTCTTCCTTGCCTCTTTCATTCAAAAGCAGAAAAAATTCCACTCATTGCGCTTTTAAAAAAAAAGTGTAAAAAAAACGAGATTTCCAAAATGGCTTTTGGAATTTGAATATGATTCTAATTTATGTCGTAAACTCTGAAACAACTCAAGTAATACCTACACCACGCCAAAGATAGGACATTGAGCCTCGACAGATTTCATTACATCACTTCTTTCTACACGACGGTTTTTCAACGGCACTAAATCACTTCCAGAATAAAAAAGTAGAAAAAAGCGTAGCTCTCTAACAAATGTATATTCTTTCCAAATTTCGGACATTCATATCGAGATGCCATCATTCCTTCGATCGTACACCAATCTCAATCCCTTTTTTCTAAACTTCCATTCAAAATCGGGAAAAATCCAGACACCGCTTCTGTAAAGATCTAGCAAAGCACCTTGCAACAGATGTGCGAACGACCTGGAGATCTGGCAACAGATCTAGTACAAATGAGAGATCTGGTTACAGGTCAACATATATGGGAGGATCTGGCAGACTAAACTAGACTGGGTTAGAGCAGACAGAACTACGAGTAGACGGGTGAGGGGAGGCCGGATACGGAATAACGTGGTCGATTAAGAAAATACGAGGGAGGAAAAAAGGGAGAAAACGATTGGATTGTAGTCACGTTTTGTGATGTGTCTCTTAGTATCATGAAAATAAGTCAACAGGACTGAATGTCGCAATTATTATTTTTTCATTTGTACACCACACCGGTCATCAATCCTCGAAAAGAACCCTCAAGTTTTATTCATTCGGACATTCATATCTTTTTCAGACATTCTTTCTTTCTTTTTTTTTTTCATCAGCCACACATTCTAAATTCACATATGCTACATAAAACTGCGCATGGGTTTTTCTCTGCTGCAGCTCTTTATTGTTTTATTAATTTTTTTACAGTTAAACTTCCAAAAATTCTGAAAAAAACATTCATTTTTATTTTGAATTTTTTTTAGAAAAAATACTAAACATGTTAGAGCCAATTCCCTGCACAGTTTTACAAAACATACATTTCAGAACATGTATAAAAAAATTTCAACCTCCTACTTCAATTATCAAAAAAGTCTTAGGGTTTTGAATATCTGTATGTGTACAAAAATTCAACATGGAGAAATATGAGTTTGAAATTTTCATTTCATGAATAGCATAATATAATATTCATCGAATAGTCTAAAACTATTCGATGAATTAGTTTATTTAAAACTACTTACCGTAAAAAATTGCGCAAATGTAGAACAATTAAACAGTATACTGCCATAATGAATATATAGAAGAAAACGAATGAAAGATCAATATTTCATAAAATTTTATAATTATAAAAAAAATAAAGACACACACTTCAGAGCTAATTCCATGCTCAGAGCTAATGCACAACATGTACAAAAGATGTTTATGCCTTTATTTTTTATTTTCATGATTTTAAGAGCCTTCGCATGTTAAATATTGTACACGAATGAAAGCAAAATCGAATAACAATTTATAGGTAAAATATATCAAAATCAAAGAACTGCATATGTGCATTTGCTTAAATAAGTATCTTAAAATATTTTAATAATAAAAGTGTTGAATCTCGCACACATGGGATATATATATATATCACCAAAAACAAATATATAAAAATGGGAGAGTTTTTCTGTTCCTGTGAATTAGATTTTTAATTATCTGAGTTATCAAAAGGAGATTTAGTATTTGTGCTTTGGAAGAATTCTTTTTGAAGTTTTAATTTTATTCATAATATTATCATAAAAAGCACGTACAACTTTTAAATCTTGACCAAATCTATTTGCTCTTCCAATGAACAATTCACAAACTAGAATTTTTGCATAAATTGCACAATTCTTTCTTGAAATGATTTGTTAATGCATATATAATGTCAGTCTCATTGACGCGCGGTAGAAAAATAATTAATTAATTTTTTATCAGTCTCTTTTCTAGCAGATAATCTGAAATATGGGCGTGGTAGTTGCTGTCCAGTATCAAACATTGCTCCATAACTTGATAAAAAAATGCAGGTAAAGCTTTGAAATTTTGCTGGCATATTTATAAAAATTCGAGGTATCAAATAAGCCAATAAAAATTCCGACAGGTTGATGATTTTAAGGGTACTATATCGCCTTAAATTAAAAATATTACTTTACAAAAGTTGTGGGGATTCACATTCTCTACCTGTTTATCTCGATAAACCTTGGAACACTACTTTACACCCAACCTCAGTATAGCCTTATCACACGAAAGGAACGCCGTGTCTTCTTTTAAAAAGTACAAATGCTTAACATTTTCTGAAAAGCAAAAGGGGAGAGAATTCAGCAAAAAAAGGTGAAAGGAAGGTCGATGCAGCATTTGGTATCCCACTGAGCTCGCTCTCCACTATTCTGAAGAATAAAGAGAAAATATTTCGTGCATCTTCTAGTAGAGTAATGCTTTAGTAGAAAAAATGCTTTAGTAAAGGTAAATTACCAAGTTTTGAACACGTTCTTAAATCTCGTTGAACATGATGGTGTGTGCGTGCGCGTGAATACAAAGAAGTGGAAGCAGAAAACCAGTAATTAAATAATATTCAATATAGAGAGAGAAATACACTGAAGAGCCAAAAAAACTGGTACAGGCATGCGTATGTGAATAAAGAGATATGGAACCATTTAGAGTATGGCTTTGTGGTCGGCAAACCCTATATAAGACAACGAGTGTCTGGAACAGTTGTTAGAAATGTAGGTTACTGCTTCTAAATGGCAGGTTATCAAGATTTAAGTGAGTTCGAACGTGGTGTTATGTCGGTGCAAAAGAGATGGGACATAGCATCTCCGAGGTAGCGATGAAATTTGGATTTTCACGTATGACCATTTCACGAGTGTACCGTGAATATCGGGAATCCGGTAAAACATCAAATCTACGACAAATCTACGGCCGGGAAAAGATCGTGCAAGAACGAGACCAACGACAACTGATGAGAATCATTAAACGTGACAGACGTGCAACTATTCCACAAATTGCTGCAGATTTTAATGTGGGCCATCAACAAGTGTCACCGTGCGAACCATTCAAAGAAACATCATCAATATGGGCTTTCGGAGCCAAAGGCCCACTCTTGTACTTTTGTTGAGTGCACGACACAAAGCTTTACGCCTCGCCTGAGCCCTCAACACCGACATTGGACTGTTGATGACTGGAAACATGTTGTCTGGTCTGACGAGTCACATTTCCAATTGAATCGAGCTGATGGACATGTACGGGTATGGAGACAACCTTATGAATCTATGTACTCTAGATGTCATCAGGGAACTGTTCAAGCTGGTGGAGGCTCTGTGATGGTATGGAGTGTGTGCATTTGGCGTGTTATGGGACCCCTGATATGTCTAGATACGACTCTGACAGGTACGTAAACATCCTTTCTTATCACATGCAACCATTCTTGTCCATTGTGCATTCCGACGGACTTGGGGAATTTCAGCAGGACAATGCGACACCCCACATATCCATAATTGCTACAGAGTGGCTCCAAGAGCACTCTTTTGAATTTAGACACTTCCACTAGCCAACAAAATCCCTCAGACATGAACATTATTCAATGTATCTGGGATGCCTTGAAACGTGCTGTTCAGAAGAGATCTCCACCCTCTCTTACTTCTACTGATTTATGAACAGTCCTGCAGAATTCAGGGTGTCAATTACCTCTAGCCCTACTTCAGACATTAATCAAATCCATGCCACGTCATGTTGCGGCACTTCTACGTTCTCGTGGGGGCCCTACACGATATAAGGCTGGTTTACCAGTTTTTTTGGCTCTTCAGTGTATAATAATTTAAAATGAAAACATCTTCTACAATTCTTTAAAAATGAATTTGTCAAACTGTTTCTTAGAATTTACTTTAACTTTGAATTTATTAAAATAATATAAAATACATTGTATTTCACTAACATATTTCTCTAACAGAAAATTCTTAGCATCATATTTACCGTGAAATCTTTTGGAAATGATCCGTTCTTACATGCGCTCATGTGCTGCAAACAGAGGTATGTCTGCGCAAAACGTATCAGTCTCTGTCCGATACAAGCAGAGACTCCGAATTCCATGCACATAGCAGTGTAGTTATACCTAGAAAAACACAAGAAATGTATTCATTTATAAACTATTGAAAGAAAGTTTCAGGAACTGGTAATAGCGTTGCCCTGAATCATATCAGCCGTTTTCTTTTTAAATGATAACATTACACACCTCCAAACATAATTTTTAGTTACACCTCTAAATCCTGACTAAAAAATGCCAGTACCAATTCACTTCACTTCTTACTTCTTAAAATTAAATTTGAAAAAAAAAAATGGTATGAAAATTTATATAAATGTAAAGTAAGTTTATTTTAAGTATTCTACTTCCTTAGTTTCTTCTATGTTTTCTTCTGTGTCATAAGTTCTGATATAACTTAGTATGCAGGAACACAAACCCAGCAGATGATTTTAAATTGTGCCGTGGGCGATTGACAAATAAAACCCACGGTAAACCCCTTAAAATTTTATCTAGACATTATTTTAAAGTCAATAGTGAAGCATCTGAACGTGATCGTGTTTTATGCGAACAATTGGACCTTACAGCAGGACTCTGCTTCAGCTCATAAGACGAAAACTATCCAACATAGCTGAAAAAGAAAGTGAAAAGGTTGACAACGATTGACCTTCTAGCTGTCGGGTTTAAATCCTATCGACTTTTAATTGTGGTCAGTATTGAAAGCAAAGGTATATCAAAAATAACATCTCAATTAACACTTACGGTATCCAATTACTTAAGACAACTTTTTTATTAAAAAATAGAAATTTTTGTTGTTGTTGTTGTTTTTAGATTTGTTTAGTATATTTTAAGAAAAATATGCTAAAATTCAGAAGATAAAAAGAAAGTAACATACCAAAATGGAAAACAATTGGTAAAAATTTGCAAAAAATAACATAAACGCGGCCCATTTTGTACCAAAAGTTTATGAACAGATTTTCAATTTTTCAATTCTGCTGTGTTGCTGTTATTCATTTTGAACTGACCTTCAGGATAAGAGACATTTTAATTTTTTCAAAAACTAGAGCACGTTATCTTTGATATTATATGAAATTGCTTAAAAAAACAGTGTTTATATTCACATGAGGGGCTGTAAATTTTGTAATAAAACAGTGATTGATAAATGTGAAGGTTAAAACACTTCTACTATTATACCGAACATACACAAAAAGTTATCTTCAAAGAGTCAATTATTTTCAAAACGTTTTTAGCAATTGCTGGTCTCATTTGAGTATTTAAAAAAAAACACATTTCGAGTAAAACGCGTTTTAAAGAATGACATCTTGCTTAAAGTCATGGCATCTGCTTTTACTAAAACACTTGTAGTTTTTGCTCTAGTGAACGGAAAATGATACACTTGGTATTTTTATAAAGCTAATAAGATGGCCTATAAAATAAAATCATAAAAAATATGTCAGTTTTTGGCAAAATTTACAATTTTAGGGTAGTCGGATACCTTAAGGGTTCTTTAAAGAAAATAGAGATGGATAGTCCTATGAAAGAAGCCAGTGCCTCGATAGATAATTGGCCAAAGAACTTCAAGCTCATGTAATCTAGGACTTCTTTCCCGCGAAATCGTAAGATTTTTATAGTTTTGCCCTCTCGGGAATTATACTTGGTTTGTGGGAATTCCGGGGAACTTCACGTGTCTGTAATAATGAATGCTCGAAACATTTTTAGAGATAAAATGAGCAATTTCAAAAGCATTAATTAAAGAACAATTTATAGCAAATGTAGAATTTAAAACTCTGCCTATAATTGTAGTAGACTTGATGCCAGCAAAAATTCACATTGAAAACAATGCAATCAAAATGCGACTTTGCTGACTGCAGAAGAAGTATTTACAGTGTCGTAACGTACACCCCCGCAACCCTTGCATCGCGGGGCAAGGGGGCAAGATTCTAGGGAGCCCTAAGCCTGACTGACGCCCTGTACGTGTTTAACCAATTTATAAAATATTAAAGGCAAAAAAACCTGACTTTACGAAAAGGCCATAATATTTTCCGTTACGTCACTGAGTATTGAGCGAAGGAAATTCAGAATTTGCTAAGAATATGAAAAGTTCTCTAGTCTAAAGAGTTAGAGAGAGACGCGATGTTAGTTCATTTGAATTAATGCAGAGTTTCTCAAACTGGGGGCAGCGCCCTCCTTGAGGGGCGTGTTAATCCTACCAGGGAAGCGTAAGCATACCGAAAAGTCGAAAATAGAAGATTATTTTTAAAAAAATATTAATTTACGGAAGGGAAGCAAAAGAAAATACATTCTGACATAATAAATAAAATACATATTTACACTGATATTATATACTGAAAAATATACCAGTACTGTCCAATGTATATTTCATCATTAATTCCTCCATACCAGTTCTTCTCAAACTCAATATTTGCGACCCAATATCCAATCATAATTTTCATCGCAACCCCCTCCATACAATAACAATGTATTGAATTCAAAAATACTGTACTTTGATGCTAAAGCTACAATACCACTTTAACCTCTTAAGTACCGTCGGCGTTTATAAACGTCTCGCTTAACCAAAGCGTTAATTGCCCCGGACGTATTTTTCCGTCTTTCCAAAGTACGATCTCTTCTGTGCCGTGCCATACATAAAATTATCCAAAGGCTTTGGAATGTCTGTGTTTGCGAAGGATTTATTTATTACAGAGGATTTGCTAATTTATTCCTTATCACCCCCTTCAATACATCACACACGCGTGCCTACGTGGAAAACGATGGCATTGTGAAGCGAATCGCGCAACTTTTAATCGGCAGCTAAGGGATTAGTTATAAACCATACAAAATTAAGATGAGTGTTAATTTTTGTATATAATTTTGTATATGACCAGCCCATGGGGTCTCTGGTAATTATTTAACTTGTTTTTAATTTACTGTTGTTAAATTATATATATGTATATATATAAAATGCGTGGTGCAGTACTGATACATTTATAAGTGTATTATGTGAGAGTAATGTATATTTTTTTATTATGTCAGAATGTATTTCGCTTGATTACTTTCAGTAAATTAATGTTTTTTTTAATATTCTTTTGTTTTCGACTTTTTAATATACTCGCGCCCCCCTTGTAGAGCTATCACGCCCTCCTAGGAAGGCGCGTCCCACAGTTTGAGAAACACTGCTCCATACTAAGTTAATGGACTAGGTTAATATAAGTTAGTTTACCCATTTGTTTGTCATATACAAAATTATATACAAAATTTAACACTTATCTTGATAATTTGTACGGTTTATAATTAAAATCGTATTGTAGCTTTAGCATGAAAGTACATTATTATTGAATTCAATACATTGTTATTGAATGGAGGGGGGGGGGCGTGATAAAAATTATGATTCCTAATTTTGTCGCAAATATTGGAAACTTGAAAAGCACTGGATTAATGTGATATCCAAATTTTGCAAGAAAGTATGAAGCTATTGCAGTTGCTACTGATACTTCACGTTTACTAAATAATAACTATTTGAATAGACAAGATAAAGTAATAATGATATAAAACTCTTTTGCGAGGAAAACGAATCACTTTCCAAATCTTCGCAATCAGAAGAGAGCATGAAAATTTTTAAAAAGGATTTCTCACTGTTGGATCAAAAATTAGAAGAAGCGCTACTCAAAGACAAAAATCCTATTTTTTCAACTAGAAGGAGTCCTAGCTTCGATAAGACAGTGAAACAAGAAACCCAGTTGTTTGACACAACAGAAAAAAAATCATTATCAAATATTATAAAACTGTTGGAGAATTTGAAAAAAAAATTTCAAACGTCACTTGAATCTGAGAGAACATTTTCTACTATCGGGTTGTTTATAAATAAATTAAAAGTAAAGAAACTTTTTTAAGAACAAGCTTTTATTTAAACGCGCTAAAAAGAATAAAATAAACTTTTCCTTTAAAACTTTTTTTACTATCAACTTATAACGTCATTATACAATTTATATGATATAAAAGCTTGTCGCAATATTTAAGTACTCATATTTACTTAGTTTGAATTTTTAAAAACTAAAATCAATCAGGTCATGTTATTTATTTTACTTGTTTATCTACACAGGTAAATCTCGCGACAAGCTTTTATATCATATAAATTGTGTAATGACGTTATAAGTTGGTAGTAAAAAAGTTTTAAAGGAAAAATTTATTTTATTCTTTTTAGCGCGTTTAAATAAAAGCTTGTTCTTAAAAAAGTTTTTTTACTTTTAATTTATTTTTTACATTTTAGTTATCGCTGGACAGGTTTCTCAGCCTGTTCAATTCATTGAACGCTGGTTCGCCATCCCTGGTTTAGCTGAATTAATTCTCGCAAAAGGGTATTAGACTAAAAACACAATTTTTTTAAATCCGTAATTTTTAAGCAATTTTTTCAATTTTCGTACAGATTTTGGGTAACATTGTTCTACACACGAAAAAAAAAGGTTTAGTGAGATTATCTTCATAAATGACAAAGTTATTAAATGTTTAATTAAAATTTTGACTATTTTTGAAAAACTTAAAGAATATATTATTTATTTGAAATATTTTGAAGATGTAACGAACTACTATTTTGGGAATTTCTCTATTTTAAGAACTTTTTCCTGGAACCAAGCACATATTACTCTTTTCATCGTAAAACAACTCCAAATAGCGAAGTGCATTTCCTATTTAACGAAATGTTTCTTCTAAGATTCGATTTTTTTCTCTCCTTATTTTTAAAATATTTCAGGTCATTTTGCAAATTATTCTCTTTTGCACATTTTATGAATATAAATAACCTTGAGCTGGTTTTGCAATGTGCCTAACTCATCTAGAGATACAAAATTGCCGTAATTTTTCAAACAAAAGAAACCTCAAATAAAATTAACAGATTCTATTTGTAATTAAATTTAAGGACACATGTCGTAGTGTGTGTTTAGATTACTGGTGATAAAATGAGGTATATTTAAATTACTTGTAGGCTTAAAATTAGAAAATTTCTTTAAAAAATTCCTTCATTTTATTATAAAATTATTTTTTTAATCGAAAATATATTGCATTTCTAGATAATATTTTTCTCTTATTGTTTTCCTAGCGGATTCCTTTTTGATGGGTAAGATACATAAAAAAATGATCTTTCCGATTCTGTAATTATTGTTTGTCTGAGTTTCATAGATTAAAGTTAGATAAATTTTTTAAAGAATTTCTTCAATACTCCATCTCAGTTTAACTTGGCAGCGTTGAGAAAGGTATACAATGTACCAATCTACTTGAAATAAATTAAATGTAAAAAAACTTTTTTAAGAACAAGCTTTTATTTAAACGCGCTCAAAAGAATAAAATAAAATTTTCCTTTAAAACTTTTTTTACTATCAACTTATAACGTCATTACACAATTTATATGATATAAAAGCTTGTCGCAATATTTAAGTACTCATAATTACTTAGTTTGAATTTTTAAAAACCAAAATCAATCAGGTCAAGTTATTTATTTTACTTGTTTATCTACACAGGTAAATCTCGCGACAAGCTTTTATATCATATAAATTGTGTAATGACGTTATAAGTTGATAGTAAAAAAAGTTTTAAAGGAAAAGTTTATTTTATTCTTTTTAGCGCGTTTAAATAAAAGCTTGTTCTTAAAAAAGTTTTTTTACATTTAATTTATTTTTTACTTTTTAGTTATCGCTGGACAGGTTTCTCAGCCTGTTCAACTCATTGAACGCTGGTTCGCCATCCCTGGTTTAGCTGAATTAATTCTCGCAAAATGGTATTAGACTAAAAACACAATTTTTTAAATCCGTAATTTTTAAGCAATTTTTTCAATCTTCATGCAGATTTTGGCTAACATTGTTCTACACACGAAAAAAAAGGTTTAGTGAGATTATCTTCATAAATGACAAAGTTATTAAATGTTTAATTAAAATTTTGACTATTTTTGAAAAACTTAAAGAATATATTATTTATTTGAAATATTTTGAAGATAAGGGATGTATTTCTCTAACATATTAGAAGAAAATTTTAATTGTTTATTAAAAACTTCAAAAGGCATTTAAATATTTGTATTAATCAATAAAATGCTTAAGACTAAAAACGCATTTTGTAATCAAAAAAGAAAGTTTTATCAAATAATGATAATTTTTTGCTGGACATTGAATATCTTCTACGTAAGAATCTATTTTTTTTAATTGCTCAGATCATCTTTAGAAACTTGATTTTGAAAAAATCAATAATTAAATTCAAATAAAATTAACAGATTCTATTTGTAATTAAATTTAAGGACACATGTCGTAGTGTGTGTTTAGATTACTGGTGATAAAATGAGGTATATTTAAATTACTCGTAGGCTTAAAATTAGAAAATTTCTTTAAAAAATTACTTCATTTATTGTAAAATTATTTTTTTTAATCGAAAATATATTGCATTTCTAGATAATATTTTCTCTTATTGTTTTTCCTAGCGGATTCCTTTTTGATGGGTAAGATACATTAAAAAAAATGATCTTTCCGATTCTGTAATTATTTTTTGTCTGAGTTTCATAGATTAAAGTTAGATAAATTATTTAAAGAATTTCTTCAATACTCCATCTCAGTTTAACTTGGCAGCGTTGAGAAAGGTATACAATGTACCAATCTACTTGAAAAATAGCTCTACTTTTTTGTTTTGAATTTAAATCCAAGGAAATAGATAGAAATTTGTAAAAAATTGCATACGTTGTAGAAATTAGATTGTTTTTACGTTGTAGAAATGTAATTATTTTTTAGACAAAGTTAATTAATACTGTCAATAGCGCAACGTTATGAAATTCCAGTTTGGCTGAAAACCGATTTTCGACGCCAAATTTTGTCATTGTTGTAACAATAAAATTATTACAACAATGCAGATATATCCAAGTTGGCGCCCAAAACTAGTTTAACGTTTTTAATTAATATCTTTTTAATTAATTGCAATATCGGAATATAAATGTCAAAACATGCATTGTCATCCAAACTAAACGTGTATACAAAATTCAGCTCAATGGGAGGAAGATATCAGCTTCAAAATTGAGTTGCAAGATTCCACCCGAACAAATTACATACATACATACATACATACATACATACATACATACATACATTGTAAGTTAAATAAAGCTTTTAAAATAGCTCTACTTTTTGTTTGAATTTAAATCCAAAATAGATAATTTAGCAAAATTGCATACGTTGTAGAAATTAGATTATTTTGTAGAAATCAATTATTACAGACAAAGTTAATTAATACTATCAATAGCGCAACATTATGAAATTCCAGTTTGGCTGAAAACCGATTTTCAGCATAACTTTTGTCATTGTTGTAACAATATTACAATACACAACGCAGATACTCCAAGTTGGCGCCCAAAACTAGTTTAACATTTTAATTAATCTATTTTAAATTAATTGCAATATTGGAATATAAATGGTCAAAACATGCGTACTCATCAAACTAAACGTGTATACAATTCAGCTCAATGGGAATATAGCTTCAAAATTGAGGTTGCAAGATTCCACCAGACAATTACATACATACATACACATACATACATACATACATACCTTATACATTGTAAGTTAAATAAGCTTTTAAATTGCTGAAACCAGGCTGAATGGTAAAAACAAGATTACTTAGGTTTCTTAAATCATGCTAAAATGAATAGTTAACATATTTATTTGTGTGTTTTAGCTCAATGTATAAATAAAGTATAAATTTTGATTTGTATATAGCCATATTTATATAATTAAATGTATATTAAAATAACTTTTTACTTTCGAAATTTGATGCGTTTCGGGAATACCAGGAATGACTGTTGCATTCCAAATTTCTAAACATTGCGGAAGAAAAACGAAATCAAACCTTATGTGAACTCAAAAGTGATGTGTGTTGAATGTAAAAGGCTAAAGCAAAACTTAAGAAGAGTTTGTTGAAATTTGATTACACACACAAATATTTTATTTTAACTCTTATAACTTTGCATGGAACTTATAACACGACTAGGAAAACTATGATTTGAAAACACGGATGTAGTGAAAAAGTTCTTTTTAGTGAGGTGGCAATGAGAGATTTTCAACGTCGTGCTATAACTTTTAACACGAGCTATTGGCGACGGACCTTGCTGGATTTGAGCCTTGGTCGAGGCTAAAGAAGAGGCTGCAGGCAGTACCCTCTCTAACTTCCTCATTATCAACAGGAGAACGTTTGAGCCTTGGCAAGTTTAATATTCATGTAACCCTTTCTGCTTGGCAGATGTATTGCTTCATCAGTTACAAAACCTCCAGAAAATAAAGATTGCGGCTTACATTCAGTATGCATTAAGACTCACCCAATGGGATTGCAGATGGTAATGGAAGGTATTTCCAGGTAAGTAGGAGATGACTTCTGGATGTCGACCACCATCGGATATGTCAGCAGTAAGAAACTGAAACTGCAACGTGGAATAACCTCAAGACACAGTAACACCAATTCTTCCCGCCTTCTTCTAGTAGATACGTCTACGCCTCATCTCGGCACTACATTTTGAGTGAACTGGCCATGTTATACTGTAGGGAGCCATCAAGTGAAGTGGCTTTATTTGATTATCGTTATGTTCTTTTACTTTTAAAATACTCCAAAGCAAGACTTTCGTTCACTTAGAAGTAAAGCTTTTCTTTCCATATCCATTGAGAGGTCAAAATACGAAAAGCTCTAGAGTTTTGAATATTTGAGCTTGAGAATCCAGTATTTAATTGTAATATTCTGCCGATATTTATTATTCGTTGTGAAATGTTCTGTGGGATTTATTTGTTTGCTGAAAATTTAGCCTTTATTTATGCTAATTTAGTATACTCCAAATGAATTTCAACGCATAAGTATTGAAGGGAAAGAGTTATGCGAAAATTAATTTCAAAATAGGTTACTAATTGGACCATCACAAGGATTACGGAAATACTTATTTGAAACATAATAATTTTGCTTTCAGCAATGACTGGATTTGTTTAGCATTATGTATGAGATACATTTTGTTTAGGTTACAATTGTTTCGTATCAATGGCATTTGATAGTTAACCGCTTGGAACGCTTCCTTAATTTCCATTAACAATAGAAGAACTAACACAGCAGATATTTTCTCTTAACTTTCAAATTCAAATATTTAGAACGGAAACTGACCGAAGATTGACAAAAAGTTTGATTGGGCATATTATAAACCACTCAGATTAACATTGTTGTCATTACACGAACGTGTCCAATTTCTGCCTCTAAAGCAAATACACACTTTTCAATCAATAGCCCTCAGTCTATCTTTCGTTCCTCCTTGTGTTGTGTCACAAAACATTTTACTCGAAATGTGTTCTTTGAAAATGCTCAATCAGGGCCAGCGGTGCTCGAAAGTTTGAAAATAATTAACTGAAATCTCTTTTATATTCTGTATAATAGTAGAAGTGTTTTCTTCAGATTTATCAATCACTGTTTATTGCAAAATTTGATCCCTTATATTCAATATAATCACTGTTTTAAGCAGTTTTATAATATTGATGCTCTAGTTTTCTATAATTTAAAATATCTCTTATTCTGACGGTCATTTCAAAAGGAATAACATACTTGTAATATCAAATTGAAAATTTGTTATAAACTTTTGGTACAACATGCAACTTCATTTATGTTATTTTTGTAGTTTTACCAATATATAAATATATAAATATATCTTTATTAATAATAAATCATTTTCTCTTTCTAATTTTGCCTTTTCTTAAATGTACTAAGCAAATCTAAAAACCACAAAATCCCCATATACCTCAGTTTTTAAAAGTTGTCATGAAATATTCGGATACCTTAGTGTTTGAATGACTGTTAAATTCATTTAAACAAATCGAAAGCACAAACTCCATTGCCGCGTCGTAGGATGATTTTACGTATTTCGGAAATGGGATAGACTTCTTCCTATTTTAATTCTTTATAATTAATGACAGTTGACAGACGATGTGATTAAGTTTTATAGGCTCGACTTTATAATGTCCTTTCCATATAAAGTAGTTCTTATTCAAAATTGGTTCTAAAATATTCTGCTGTAGTGAATAACCTTTACTTCTTCAGACTTTTGATTTTAATTTGCTGTTGTTATAAAATCCTGCAGCTATCATAATCCCTTTCGCAATTTTACTGTACACTGAGCAGACCATTTCGTAGTGTCATTCCAAATCAAATAGAAAATTGATCTTCTTTACAATCACTTAATCTTATACCTCATCCAGTATTATCAAATTTCCATTTTCAGCAGCTAGATATTTTTACATAATTTTCTACAATTTGCTTTTTCAACTTAAGCTATAAAAAGAGACGAACTTTAAGGGTTTAAATAACTGTTTTAACGAAATCATATGAATGATTTTAATTACAGTTCGGAAGATATTTTTAGTTTTGATTCAATGAATCTTTGAGTCAGCGGATTTTCTTTTAGGATCAGAACTTCTTTCTTGATAGTAGCCTGCTTGCTGGACAGTTTTAGGATGAGTTTCACAGCCATGTTTTCATTTTACTTTCTGCTAATTTTCCTTTCAAGTTTAGTATGTTATAAATACCTTTGTGATTGAAATGCAGCCAACCAGTTACACCGCTTTCTAATTTGTTGATGAATTTATCCTTAGGAAAATTGTGCATATTACTTCAAACTGTATATTATTTTGGGGCCATTTTAAAATAAATTTTTATTTTATTCTAATCAAAAGAACCCTTAACAAATAATTGATGGAAGTGGCCAAAGTTTCGTCTCAAATGAAAACAAAGATGGATATAAATATATGACGACCTTCTGTATAAAGTGTCTTCTCTTTTCAAGAAAATTACTAAGCCTATAATAACACTTTAAATTGGAGTTTCTAATATTTTATATTTTTCACCAAAACTAATTAAATATAGAAAATGATATGAAGAAAATATCTACAGAAATATAAGAGACTAAATGTACTTACGAAGATATTTCATTAGAATTTATTTTTCAAAACAGATGCTAAATTTTGCAATTTTAAATATTTTGATTTGAAAGTACTGAAGGTAATAGCATTGAGTGGGTGAATGTAATTTATGGCACAAAGAGCTAATTCTGGTGAAACTGCGTTCAGGGTGATGAAGGAGTGTGAAATCAAATGGCTGTCAGTTAGCCTCTAGAATCGGGCCTTATGTTGATTACAGCCCTTTTAAAAACACCAATTTCGTAGAAAATACCCAAACCATAAATTTAACGTTAGTATACAAATGCTAAAACTAAGCATTTTAGAATGTATCTTTATTTTGGTTATAGATTCCTTCAGTATCCACCGCTGATCAATAAGTCTGAACAAAGTAATTTAGAATGAGAGGATACTTTTCGTCCACTGAAGACATAAGGGCTATTGGTGATGGACCTCATAATTTCCATGGACCATTGACAGACAACACCTGAATCACCACCTCCCTTTACAAACTACCACACACGCCAATAGGAAGACTTTGAGCCACGATGGGTTAAAAATTAACAGTTCTTCTACACGGCAAAGTCTTCAGCGGCACTAGAATCAAACAAATCACTGGCTCATGACCCTAAATGAATTAGAATATGCTTATAAAATTTTGGGAATGCGTGTATGTTTAATGGTGAATTCGCATTAAATACAAATCGGCTATTTAGGGCATATTATATAACTATTGAAAAATAAAATTTTAGGAAAATTATTTTGGGGATTAATTGTGTTAATTCAATTCATAAATTAATTTCGCAATTTAGTTCCTTTTGAACCATAAAATAACATCATTTGTGTCTAAGTATTTATTATTATTAATTATTGTTTACAGTTTATGATTTTAGTTTGAAAGAATAAAACTTCGTAAATATTAGCAAAATAAAATGTTTTAAAGTATAATTTTCAGAAATAAAGTACTGTGTGAATAAAATATAATGAAGCTGTCTTATTATTTTCTTATAAAACCACTTTTAGATGTATTGTCAGCTAAAATTTGATCGACGTTAGTTCAAAAATTTCTAAATTCATTGTGATTCGGTGCCACAAAATATTTGTGATTCTATCAATTTTTCGAAAATGTATTACTTCTAATTTCCTTCATTAATTTAATATACTAATTCGTATACCCATTTCTATTCGACCTTAATGGGTATCAAAGCTTTAAAAGGTTTTAATTAATTTTAAAGACGAAAAATAAGTAAACATACTATATTGACCGGCTCTCACTATCAGATCTGTTGGTTTTATACATATTTATTTATCTGCTCACCATTTCTTCCTACAAATAAAATCTTCTTCTGTAGACATTTTCTAGGCATTATTTCACCTCTTTCACAGAAAATCATTCGGGAAATTCATCGTGTTTATTAATTATCATTTCTAAGCCACATGAAGGCTGACGGCGATGAACCTCGTAATCTGATCATTAGAAACGGTAATAATGCGAAGTTTGCAATCCCATTCTAAAATTCTTGCATCCGTCAAAGTCTTGATAGCCTTAGCAGATTTAAAATGGCCCTCTTCAAAGTCATCAGCGTCAAACAATAAAGATGAGTGCATATATCCCTTTAAAGGTGTGACTTTCAGAGTTTTTCTCGTCAACATTTTACCTTATTGTTTCATGGCTTAGAATATTAAATGAAGAAAACTAAACACAAAGAGCAGTTAAAAATCTTCATCTTTTTAAAATTTTTCTTTTATTTTATTATTTCTGTATGCTGTAAATTGCTAAATTACTCCTTAAAACTTTAAAGTTGAATCGATAATTTCTTTTAAAAATAGAAATATAGTGCAATTAAAATCAAAACAGAAACAAGTTTCATTGAAGGTTAGAACCGTATAAATGAGCCGTGAAAATTAAAGTCTGAAGATAGGAAAATATTCTTGAAAATGCAGAAACACTTTTGATTTAACTTTTTAAATTCATAATATGTCATAGCAACTGAGTACGGCATTTATTATTAAAAAGAACCTTTTTATTTAATCTTTATCAAACTGCAAAGCCATTTTGCTATTACTCTGACAGAACAAAAATCTACCTTTATTAAAACGCTCTTCTATAACAAAAATTGTTTTCCCATAAATTTATGTATATTAACACCATTCCCATTTCTTCAAAAGTGTATTCCTTTCATTCGTCAATAATTTTACAATCTATTTCTCTATTTATATTGTCAGCACAATGGCAATAGCTTTTGTATTCTTGCAATTTATACGATATATTTTCTAGATTCTTAAGAGAATATGGCAGTTAACATGTTTACAAAAATTTTTACTCTGTGTTTGTAAAGATTGGACAATATTCAATTCCTTTTCGCCAACATAGTTAATTTGAACCTTTTTAAAAATTGTGCTCATAAACACAAAATAATAATAATAATATTGGATAATAGACGATAAGTGCGATATTCCCTCCATTAAACGGACTTATCTTTTGATAGGTCTTTTCATTCAAACAAGTAATAAAACTAGACAAAAGCACACAAAAATATGCAAGAGTATGTGTATTGTGGTGATTATTGTTCATATTAAAATATATTATGTTCTTTATTGTGCCTATAGTTCTCTGTCTTCATTTACTACTATCTAAAGTGCCCGTTCTTTTCACACAGCCTAATTTTAAGAAGAATAAAATTCAGCTCGTAGTATAATATTTTAAACCAGGTTAACGCCTTTAAAATAATTTACATGAACTGCAATTCGATTACAATGAAGGGTATTTAAGAAAAACATATATTTGAATCTAGAGCAGAAAATCAACATGACAATTTATATCTAAATAATTATGAGAGGAAGTAATAACAAGAAGTAAGTTTCAAAACTACTGTCTCTGAATATACTCAAAGTAAATAATCATCAACAAAAACTGTGTGTGTCGGCTCCGACACGGCATTACTCATATGTATGATTGTTAGCTTGATTATACAGTCGGCAAACAGGGTTAAATAAACATCTCATAATGCTACATACGTATGACAACATTCTATTCATTTTCAAAATAGATTCGGTAGAATATAAATACATATACTCAATTATTTATTTGTTATTAGTGTCTTCCTAACAGGGAGAAGGAATGGATACATTGCCTGAGAAGGGTTGATTCTTAACGATAGATGAGCACCACACCTATCTCCACCTCCTGATTTTGGCATGGAACTGAAGGGAAAATATTCTCAGCCCCTACACTTTCACGTGCTGGGTTCTGCGACCGCCCGCAGACTTTCAGACCCATTGATTTAACAGGCACGTACTCCGTCTATACTCGGTGGTATTTAGTGGTATCGGGCGCTTCAAACCCTCCGGTCTGGAGGTCCGATGCTCTAACCACTGGCTACCCACGGCCATACCTCAATTATGTTACATAAATATATGTTAAAAGTTGATTTATACTATTCAATATCACTGTAGTATAATTACGACTATCTTGCCATTATTAATCTGCCTTTACTTGATAAGAGGAAGCAGGGTGACTGAAGAACGTTGTTGATGCGTGATTTACAGATCGTAAGCATCGCATTAATGGTTTGTACCACACCTGGTGTCCCCAGTACTCTACAGAAACAAAATCAAATTAAGCTCTGGTTTAAATTGTACTAATATTACTGTTACAAAGGGCGTAAATAACAGTATATTGGTTGTGGTGTTGAAATAATTGAAACTTTCAAAACTATTCGACGCCAATTAATAAAACAACTAGTAAACGAAGCTTGCGTGTTTTTAAGTTTATTTATTTTTGAGGGCTTGGTTTGAAATATAGCATAATCACCCGCATAGATAACAAATAACGTATTTTAAACAAAATTCTTAGAAAAACTTTATAAATGATTTCTTGTAAAAATGATGAAAATTATAAGACTATTTTAAAATCCATAATTTTAAACATTTTTAATCTTTGGACAAACACGGACAAATTTGACATGACTGGAAAAAGTTCTGTGTGATTATTTTATAAATGTGAAGTTGTAAGTGTTTAGTTAAAGTATTTTTGACCGTCAAAATTATTTTCTGCATTTATATTGCATCACTGATTCTAAAGAGCAGAGTATGAACTTTTAGTACGAATTTCGACCATTGTGTCGTCGTACAGAATGGTTGAAAATTAGTTAATAAAAACGCATCAATATTGATTTATTTTCAGAAAAACGTAAAAATGCCAAATTTTGTTTTATTTAAAAACGATATCATGTGGTGAAATAAGTAACGATTTTTGATTCGCGCAATGAATTTAATAAAAGGATTAATGGAGAACACGATTCTTCAAAGTGCAAGTTCTTCAATCAAATATGGCTGAAGAAATCATCTGGACCAAACCATCGTGGAAGAATGATTGGAAAGCTGGTGACCGTAGTTTGACCAATTAGCTGAAGAGTTCCGGAATCAACAAAATGACGTTTCGCGCTTGAAAGTCTTCTAAACCATAGGTACAGATGTTGAAAGGTTGGTGATCCTGGAAAACAACTGAAGTGGATGGCCGTATATCGTTCTGAAGGTGAAAGGCCAATACCAGCCAGCAAGCGCATGATACACAGCAACTGTATATAATGACGGGAACAAGCAGTTACTGCAGCCAGACAACTTCACAAAAGTGGCCTGACCCATCGACCTGAACGCTGCATCCTGGCTTGATATCTGGCGCAATTTAAGTGATGTAAGGCACAAAACTGGTGTATCTCATAGATGCAGTCATGTCCCCTTTAGAATGAGGACCGGTTCAATTACCTGGCAATTCTCAGCTCTGTGGCATCATGGAACTCAGGTAATAATTTGACACCAGACAACCATTAAAAATACTTTTGATCTAAAATGCTTTATTTGAGTTACAACATTCAAATCATAGAAGAGAAAATCACTTTCAGGTACTAGTTCTATTTAGCCAGCCAGTTGCATCCGTATCCTCTCACTTCTTATCCGGGCATCAGGTCTTCCAGGATGCGAATTACGAAAATAGATAGCCAGATTTCTCTACCGCTGGCACTCGCCTCTCGCTTCTCTTGTGCCGTATACTGTCAGAGTCGATCTCTCTTTGGCCTGGTTAGCTCCAGGCAGGTCAACTCACCTCATCAACCCCATTGGCGAGTTCAACCTTTTGCACCCTACACCTCAGGTCTCGCTAGCCCACTATTGGTACAGAAACAAAGGCTCAGGTCTCTCGCCGGTGACCAGAGCAGCTGGCATCTGGACTCGAACCTGCCTCACCTCTTCCTCTTTTGATGATACCTGCTGTCTGCCGAGGCTGTAGCATAAGACAGACAATCACTGCCTATGGATTAGAAAATACAGTAATTCCCAGCCTATAGTGTTACCAGTTACACAGGCATAACGTCCAGATGTCCGACAAGCTTCACAAGGACATAAAGCCGTGCTCTCCAGCTGTAGTAGCCGTCAGGAGCGATTTCTCCTTTGCTTGTATTACGTCTAGCGCCAATTGATTTAGCGAGAGGTTGGGGCTGGTTTCATTCAAATGTATCATGGAGAGACCGTTGTAGTGGCCGTAGGTTGTCTGGGGACACAATATGCTGAACAGTGGACCTCATGTTTCGTCAGAGTTCTTTAACCGAGATCGTTATTGTAAGTAGATATTGATCTTCCCATGTGAGTCTGTTTCAGTACTATTGAACCTGACTATGGATTGATAATACACGGCCATGCCAGGTTGCTGAAGGTCAACAATAGTAGAGATATCATTGTCGAATGATTTGTCCAGCGTTCTCCTTGATTTTAATCCCATGTGTGGGATGTTTTGGGAACGCCTTGTAACCTGATTACATCCTCGGGAACACCCAGCAACTGAAACCAGGAGCAATTGAAATTAACATACCTGGAACTGTGGGACAATCTAATGCTGAGTATGGAGGGATGGTGCAAGCAAAGCCATTGCAATGAGAACATGTATCCATGCTGAGCAAATCTGCTTGTTGTTCTTCCTCTTGAACCAGACAATCATGTGTAACGATACTATGCAAGTTCATGCAAGTCTTTTTGTTGTTGTTCCATACATATGCATTGTATGCATAGTATGGAAAAACATCAAATTCATTTTAGCGTAATATGCTTTCGCCGCTAGTCTAAGTACAAAATACTGTCACTAATTTCTGAATTTCATATCTGTCCAGATGATTTATCGTGGGTTATGGCAAAAACACCTATTGTAAAGTTTGCACACCAATGTATGTATGTATACAATTCATAAAGTAACTACATGAAGAACAGATTGTCAGGTAAAATTAAACAATGATACCCGTGAGATAAAATCTGATCAGCAGATTTAAAATCAACAGAGAAAATATGTGAACAAATTGTTTAAAATGGCATCTCATCTTAAACAGTTTCAGCAAAACTTCAGGATAAACAATTTTACTGATTTTTAATCTGAAGCAAAGTTGAGAACTTGTCAGTTATAGTGATCATGCATGGGATAGACAACTTCGATAATACTGTGCAAATAGAGGAGCCTTTATTATCTTCTACAATATTTAGCAATCTATTAATATCCAATTAGATTGAAATAAGTGACATTTTCCTTCTGTGATAATTTGTACATAAAATTTTCTACTGTTTTGTTACAGTAGTAAAACATGGAATTTATGCCAATGAAGGGAAGTAATATTTTCAGTAATGTATCATAGCAACAGCTTTTCGATCAAATAGTTGTGTTATTGCAGATGACAAATTGAAATGCTATATGAGTGTTGATATTCATATGACGATTTGTTCTGAAGCTTTACTTGAAGTAGTAGTATAAACTTTACTCTGCCATGATATTAATATCAGATGGATTGTATCCTGGTAACAATCACAGATTGGTAGCGTACTTATGTTCGGGTGGGCAATAATTCAGAAAGCAGGCTGCCATAGCAAGTTCTTTAACTGAAAAATGCCCAAATGGTGACCTCAGGCCGCCTTACTAATACCTTCTGTCTATCAGAAAACAACTACGAATGAAAGTTTAAATGATCAAAACATAATTGCAATTTAAATAGATTTATTGAAGTTCTTATCAGTAAATACGTTTAAACACAATTCAGAAAAGCAAATAAAGTAGAGTAACGAGCAGGAATCAATACTAGCGGATTACAGAATATATCAACTGAATCTAGAGCTTAAGCGCACACAATTACTCACGTGCAGTAATCTCAATATCTTAAACAAAATCACTTTGACCTTATATTTTGCATCGGCTGTTCTGCCTTTGACGACTTCGGCCTTTTATAGTGGTGAGAAGATCCGCTCAGTATGTGAATTTTCTATTTTCAATCCGCTACTCTTCGTACCTCACACGTATATCTACAATTGTCAACAACTTCGTGTCGACATCTCGATCTTTAATTCTTGACTTCTCTCTTCCTATCACTTAACTTCTAACTCACGCGAAAACCGAACTTATATAATATATCTTATTTACATAATCACGCCTGGCTCTCTGTGAAGATTGGTTGAAATAAATAAATTGAAAATAGAGATTAGTAAAAGATCGTATAAGTCCGTCACATATGTACAAATTGTTTGCTTCG